>RJWM01012873.1:0-55106 GCA_004363535.1 Dasyprocta punctata | reverse complement strand
CTAAAATACATTGATTATAAAACCTACTCTATGCATGCATGTGTATACACAACACTGTTCAACAGTGTGATGTACATTTTAAAAAATGTTGCATTAAGCACAGGGACCATGGATCATTTTCCCAGAGGAAAATGTTTCTAGTGTTTCTATTTTTCACATCATAAAGAAAGGAGAAAACAGAAAGCAATGTGTCTTTAAACAGCTGAGCTACTTTCTCAAGGGAGATAAAAGGGATCTACATATAATTATTACACAATGTTTATAACCTTATAATTATAGCACAGTCTCACATTCCTGCACATTTCTGGACCATTAAATATTTGCTGGACCCACTTCGTGACACGCACATGATAGTATTTATTGATGTTTATCACAGATACATGTGAAATCCACCAGGTATCTATTAAATGCTGAACATTGGCCAAGTGCTTTCCCATTATTAACTCAAGTGTAAATAACCAAAATTTCCTACCACAGTGAACAGAAGAGGATCCTCTCAATTCGAAAAAATCCTAATGCCAATTCTTTTATAGTCCAGAATACATTAGATAAAATTTACATTGTTAAATTTTCCCTAGCATGGTATTGTGAAAAATGCATAAACATTGGAGTCATATGACTCTAGATTATCACTTTACTTCTACCACCTACTTCTTAGGCATCTTTCAGCAAGAGATTTTAGGTTCCTTGGGTTTTAGTTTCCTCATTTATGAAATAGAGATAATGTAATATTATCAGACTTATGGCGTTCTTTTGGGGATTAAATAAAATATGAGCTATTGTGGATATTCAACAGTTGGGTTTTCCTTTTTGTCTCTCTTCTTTGGTAGTTATTTTTGTGTCTAATTCATGACAGGTTTTCTTTCACTTCCCAAACCTATCTCACATGTAGAAAATAGGTGCCCTGGAGTCTGTGCAAGATACATTTTTAGGACCAAAGTTACTGGTGCCCAAGCTCTGTGATGAGTTCTTGGCTGTTTCTTGTGTTATGTTTTGTAGGAAATGAGATGTTTGAGACTTTAGTTTGATATGATCATCCTGGGGGAGCTGTGAGCAGCCTATGGCCCTGTGAATGGCAGATGGATCCTCCCTCTAAGTAGAGGGATATTCTTGGCATCAATATGTGTACCTT
Organism: Dasyprocta punctata; assembly: GCA_004363535.1. Lineage (NCBI taxonomy): Eukaryota > Metazoa > Chordata > Mammalia > Rodentia > Dasyproctidae > Dasyprocta > Dasyprocta punctata. The sequence continues at coordinate 53,974 of RJWM01012873.1, read as the reverse complement.
GTTCATTGTGATAATTACCTTTGAGTGTTACTAGAGTGCCATCAGTTAAACTCACTAAAAATGAAAGTAGTCATCAGTCTGAAAGAGGTACAACATTCTCCTAAGATTCAAGCTAGGCAGGTCCTTCAATGCTATCCAGTTCTAGGGGGTGTCAGGATCAATATAGAGAAGAGCACCTTGAAAATGAATTGTGGCTGGTATGGATCTCCTGCTCTGTGAAGTGGGGGCCACCACCTCCTGTTGGCCATCACCTGCTCTGTAGATGGAACTGCTCCTTGTATGTATGAATGTATGGTTGTGTATGAGTACAATTCATTCCGCTACCTGAAGTTGTGTCTAGCAAAGTAGCCTTCTTTCCCACAGCCAGGCAAAGGATTGGGGTGATAATCCTGTTTTATGGCTTTGAAATTAGAATGCCTGGGTTTAAACCTCAAGTCTACCAATAATTCTTGAACTTTGGACAAATTGCCCAATCTTTGTTATGGGTTCAAAACCAACAAAGGAGACCAAATGGCCAATTAGGAATTTAAAAGAGCCTTTATTAGCTGGCCAGCAGCAGCTGACCTGCCACTCTGCGCAGGGAGATGGCAGAACAGACCCGAGCCCTTGCAGCAAGCAGAATTTAAAGTAAAAAACCACATCCTGATTAGCACAGTCACCCATTACTCTTGGCTAAATTTAGAACAAGGAGTTCAATCTGTAACTGACTGTGAACAATACAAAGAACTTGGTTTAGCAAGTACATTGTTTAACGTACATATGTTCTTTTAGGGGCAAACTGACCTCATTATACTTCCTCTTAGTCACTTTCCACAACCTGGGGTGATCTGGGGGTTAGCTTTGTAGAATTTTTCTATGTGAACTATCACAATCTTCTTCTGCCTACATCTCTACATTGACAAAATAGGAATAATTATTATTTTGCATATATGGTGCTATAAGAATTAGATGAGATGTAGCATGTAAAATGATTGCAATTATCTTAGTTACTCTTGCCTGAGCTGGAGAACGAAAGACATAAACTCTGATCCACCCAAGGATCCACATGTGAATCTGGGATGGGAAGATAAGCCTAGGAGTGACTAAGTATCTACCACTACCCCATAATCCATGGATCTGATCTGCTCCTACCTTCCTCTTAGGCCCAGCCTCTCTGCAAAGGAGACATCAACAGGGCTGTGTTCTCTCCTGTTATAAGTCAGAAAATATTTTCTGTTTCTTGACAAGTATATGTGTATGAAAAAAGAGGTCTATGGAAAAGGACTCTGTATTTTTTGTTTTGAAGTGGGGATATCTGATTACCTCTCCTTAGCAAGAACAGACATCTCCTTCTGAACAGAGACAAGGTGAAACGTTGCCCTGTGTTCTTCTCTGTTACCCTTCATTTTCTGCATCTACTTGCCCATGTCCTAGTACAAACTCATATTCCAGCAGGTGACTGAAAAGAAATTAGGATTTCTTCATGGTTTAGAGTGAGGCAAGCTGAAGAATTCTCAACCTTTATTTAAAACATACTCAAAAGTTTACAAAGGCAAGTAAGACCTCATAGTATCAGGAAAGTCAAATTCATTAGTTACAACTAGAAGTTTTCATCATGATGGTATTTTAACGTCACTATTTAAAAAGAACTATCCCAACTTAATTGTGAGTTTGACAAATACATAATGTAGAAAGATTCAAGTTTTAATATTTTAAGAAATAGTGGAAAATATTGAGGTTAACATAAATTCATTTTATAAATTCATTTTATGACATAATTTTTGCACATGGTTGATTCTTTTGAATTAAGAATATGCAGCCACCATAAATGTCAGTCCTTAGTTAGAATTGTCCTGAAAACAAGTCTTACTTTTTCCAACCCATAGAATAGTTTCCTTCTGTGAGTTTTCACAACACTTAGAAATCATTTATTCTATTAGAGGCTTTTATACTAAATGCAAGGAGGTTCGAATTTTTTACCCCATATCAACGTGTATCACAATCTCCTCTTCATTGTCTTCATAGTATTAATGATCTAACTATGTAGAAAATTTGTCTCCAGATTCCTCTTATTTATACCTGTTTCTCATTCTTACATGTTGTAGTTTCAACATAAATCTCTACATCTCTGTCTCTGCTCATTTTCATTCAGTAACTGTCTAGAGTCACACCTTCCTTTCCCAGAGAATAACCTTGCCTGTAACAGTCACTGCCTATCTAATGTAAAAAGTAGTCAAGTGATTGTTTACTCAGTTTTCCAGATGGTAAAGTTTACTTATAAAGTTACATTTTTTTTTTTTGGTGGTTTCCAAATCTTACTGAATCCTCTTGTTATGGATTACAAACTGGTGGTCAACTTAATACCAGGTGAATTACATCAGCATGGTGCTGAGTGTAGGTGGCCCACCTGAAGAAAGTTGCCAGCATAAATAGAGACATGCAGAAGAAGAGCAAGGCATTGTGGGTTCTCTTATGAGAGTTGCTGTTTTGAGTCGATGGTTCTCCTGGAGGAGCTTGTCATGCTGGTTTCCCCAATATGAATTCGGCCATTATCATTGGAGGAGCTCAGGACCTTGTCGCTGAGAGTGGCTGTGGTTCATTTTGGAGGAGCTCTGCTCCTCACATTGAGCATCGCTTCCTGGCTCTGAAGGGGAAGATGTGTGCTGGACAAGCTTGTCACACTGGGCTTCCTGACCTGTGCTTGACTGTTTTCATTGTTAGAAGAGCTCGAGACCTCGTTGCCGCTGAGGATGGCTGTGGTACTCTTCAGGAGAGCTCTGGTTCTTATTTTGAGTGTGACTTCTTGGCTCCAGTGTAGAACCCTCAACCTACTGCACAGCTCCTTCAGCCTGCTGGCATAGACTTCCTAGCTTCTACTGTTGACCTTTGGCCTTCCCAGCGCAGATCCCTAAAATAGACTGGTGTGAGTCCTTATCATGGGCTCTTAGATTTCCAGTTGGATTTGTGGGAGGCATTGTCATGTGCTCTGGGTCTTTAGCTGGACTCATGCAGGACATTGCTGTGGGATCCAGGCCCTTGACTGAATACTCTGGGTCTTTAGTGTTGTGGACAGATTTTCCTGCACTTCCTTGAGTTTAATTCTGGGTGACCATCATAAAACAGAATTTTAAATTCTGTGTCCTGTATGCAGTTGTTTTCCCTGTAACCCCTGACTATAACACCTCTGTATTACCTAGCATAATAATTCTTTGTATCTAAAGTGTTTAATAAATGAAGTAGAATGTGACACTTAGTCCTCATTCATTTGCAATCTTTATTTTCATAAGCTGAGTCCAATAAGGAAAACAGGGCAACATCAAGATTTTTAATCATATCATGTAATATCAGTTCTCTGGACCAAGGGAGTCTTGTTAGGCCGAATCATGCCTCTTTAAATACCAAAGCATGTAAAATAATAATAATCAGCAGAGTGGTAGTGGTTGTAGAAGTAGTTATTACCTTTTGAGTTCCAGCTGTGTGTGTTTTGTGCTCAGTGCTCTGTAAGCAATATACTATTTTATGCTTTTAGATAAGTAGAACTATCATCACTGTTTTGCAGACAATGAAATTGTTCCTTAGAAAGTATGGGTAACTTGGTTAAGTTTACACAGTTAGTTTTCCACGTAGAAATAAGAATTCTAACTTATGTCTCCTTGATCCCAAAACTGTCCATTTAAACTAACACTCTGCAATACCATCTGTTAACTCAGTCAGCCATGTCTTTCAATATTTTGGTTTTCTGATGTCAGCTCTAGTTTCTTTTGCCTGGAGGAATAATGAGGGTCAGTATCATTATCACTTTCATCAATCATTGAATTTTAAATAATCCTTTCTTTAAAATTCTTGCACTCATAAAATCAAGATTTAAGAAAGATTTTCCTTAAAAGTCAGGTTTTGTGAATTGCTGCAGTTTTTTGTTTCAGTACCACAAATCTAATAGACAATTTACTGTCACAGTTTTACTTTGTCTTCTACGTCTACTATAAAAATCATAGTGTCCTTACTTTTTAAAATTCATCATTCATCTATTGCCCATTAAACTCATTGAGTGGTATCTATTTCCCAAACTTTTTATCATGTAGTCTCAGCCCTCACCATTAAACTACTATTTCCAGATCTGAGAGTGTAGCTCAGCAGAGCACTTACCTATCATGTTCAAGGCCCTAGGTTCAAGCCTTAGCAACACACAAAATAAACTAAAATAAACAAAACAACTATATGAAATTACTATTTGCAATTTCATCCAAATTCTGACTAGCAGTTGATCCTTTTTTACTGAAAGCCTCTTTTATTTTGAAATTTCTTTTCTAGTCTTTTTTTTCCAGAACATGACAGGTTTTTGATTTCATGGGTTTTTCAGCTATATATCTCACTATTCTTTCTCAGACTTCTTAACTTTTACATTTCCTTCTATGGTATGAATATATTTTGAGTGTACCCCAATTCCTGTTGTAAGGTATAAAGTTTAGAAAGATGTGGTGCTTATGAGTATATCCTTTGGAAAGTGATTAGGATTAGAGTCATTACAGTGATGTCCATAAGAAGAGGGAGACAGTCCTGTGTACACATACATGCTGCCTGCTTCTTGCTATGTGATCTTCTGTACTGCTTTGGACTCCATTAGGAAGAAGACCATCACCATAAAAGACCTCTAAGCCTTATACCCCTAGAACTTTGAGCCAAAATAAATCTCTTTTCCTTTCAGAGTATTTTGCTACAGTAAAAAAGAAAAATAAAAGAAAAAAATTAATCTTTCTAAATTCCCTACACATTGAGATATCCATCTTTCATTTTGTCTGTTTTTCCTCTTGGCATACTTGTTCTCCTTTAGTAAACTTACCCACTTTTATATCTTCAAGTGGTAATTTCATTATTAAGAAGGCAATCCATTTTGTTTTAGATGATACCCTGCCATATTCTTACTAAGCCCTAGCAAATACTATCGGGAGATTGTCCTCTTCACTTAAAAAGAACACCCTGACTACATTATGAAGTTGTTAAGTTTGGTGAAAATTCCACACTCACAGCAATGTAACCCTTATGTTCCAATTAGAGGTGATGGATTACTGCCAACTTAAAAATCCACCGATGTCTTATTTCTCTTCTCTTTGAGTATCTATCTAAACATACACAAAAGCTCAATAGTATAGCTGTTATAATTCTTTAGCACTTTTAAACCTGAATAAAAAAACCTGTTAGGACTTCCAGTTTCAAATCAATATTTGTCTCTTTCCTAAGCCCTTCGCATCTCAAAACCCTGGCTCTATCCATGTACCTACTGCCTTACCAGAGCTGGCCGTCTGGCTCCTCAAAGCCTTAGCTTCTATGCACTGCAGATTTCTTTGGGCCCATTCACTGCCCACCCATTCGTGTTCCCACCTGCTCTCATTGTCATAGATACACGCTTTCAAATAACTTATCTTTCAGGAATTAATTTCTGGCCTCTGCGGAAATAATATTCTACCTCCCTGGGAATCAGCCTTACTATAAGGGACTCTGAGAACCTAGAGTTTGCTACGTTATGGCCATGCACCTGCATCAGTGCTCCATAAACACCTGCCTTTCCCTTTCCCAATCTTTAATCTTCTTCCTAAATTTACTGTGCCAGGTACTTAACCAAGCACACGGAATCCAAAAGTGACCAAAACATCTGACTATCAATTGGCTTCTAGGATAGAAAGACTGAAACTGCCCTAGGAGATAGCTGTAGTAACTAAACAAAAATATTTACTTACATACTCACGTGGTAAGACTGTAAGGTACTCAGAGTAATCCATGTCATCTTTGTGTCATTGATATATTGCAAAATTGTGGATCAGATATAAATAATACATATTTCTTGAATTAATAAATGAGTGAATGCATGAAGGTGGAATGGCTGGCCTGTGGGAGGCCTGTGGTTAGATATCTATACAATCTTTAGCTTCCAGGACTATTCTTCGCCCTGCCCAGGAAACTCCTGGAGCCTCAGAGTTGGGAATGTGAGAAGAGTCACCTTCAGGCTGGTTGTGAATGTATAGGCTTTGGATACCCAGACTCTGCCTCACTCTCAGGAAGATGCCAGGCCCAGGATAAAAGGGCTCCTTTAGCTCTGGGTTCCTCAGTCCTCAACTAGCAATAGCTCCTGCTGCTTCCACTGACTAGGTAAGTACTCGACCAAGAAGTCTGATGCAGGAGACCTGCAGGACTCCTTTGAGAGAGGGCAGAAGGTGGCATAAAAAGAGGAGGAGTCCCCTTGGGTGAGATGTATTCTTCAGCCTGCAGTTGACATATGCCTAGGCTTGTCTTCCTGCAGTCTTGTTAGTGACATTCTCTCTTGACTTATCTTAATCCGGTAAATTTCTGGAGAGAAGCAGACCCTGGGGCCACAGCTATCCCATCTTAGGGAGAGAGGGCAACTAGAAAAACTGCGCTGGGAGAAGTGTATGTGTGTGTGTGTGTATGTGTGTGTGTGTTTGTGTGCGTTGTGGATCCACAACAGTTGAACTGCAGACATCTGAACCTTCCTCATCTTTCTGTTTAGTCCTCTAAAGTAAATGTTCTCAGAGACAGGCTCTTCCCAGACAAGGGTAAAAATAAAGGATACATTCAGAAAGCTTCTGAGTGAGAGCCAGCTATGTTCACAGTCCTTTGTATAGGGCTGGTATTAGAGCCCAAGTAGAATGAAGGTCAGCTTCTTTCTTTGGGGGAGAAAGAAATGCTAGAGAGAGAAAGCATTTTTATTGTGCTCAATTTCATTTCATATCAGTTTCTAAATTCTGGTTACAGATCTTGTTCACAAAGGAGCTTGTTTTGGAGTAGGGTCCAATGAAATCCAGAGTAATGGATATACCTTGACACTTGTTCTGATGGTTTTAAAATTTTCTCCTTAGGCTTACTGACTTCCTCTTGAAAAATGTCCTGCCAGCAGAACCAGCAACAGTGCCAGCCTCCTCCCAAGTGCACCCCTAAGTGCCCTCCCAAGTGCCCCACCCCAAAATGCCCACCAAAGTGCCCTCCTAAATGCCCCCCAGTCTCTTCTTGTTGCAGCCTAGGTTCTGGTGGCTGCTGTGGTTCCAGCTCTGGGAGCTGCTGTAGCTCGGGATGTGGCGGCTGCTGCCTCAGCCACCACAGGCCTCGCCGATCTCTTCGACGCCGACAGCGACACCAGAGCTCTGGCTGCTGCAGCAGTGGTGGTGGCTGCTGCAGCAGTGGTGGTGGCTGCTGCAGCAGTGGTGGCAGTGGTGGCTGCTGCAGCAGTGGTGGCAGTAGTGGCTGCTGCGGTAGTGGCAGTGGCAGTGGCCAACAGTCTGGGGGCTCCGGTTGCTGTTGTTGATGTGAGCCACAAGGACCTCAGAGAAGCAGTGCTGGAGGAACCAGTGTGCGGAAAATCTGTCCCTCCCTGCTTTCCCTCCCTCCTTTTTCTGCCCTCTTTGTCCTGGGCTCTGAAAGGCTGAGCTATTTCTTTGGAAGGCCATGATTTACTTCTAAATGGTCAGGCCCTCACTCTTCTTCTGTATTTCAAAATAATAAAGTCTTCCCTGCAGAACCTCACCAGCCTCTTGTTTCTTTTGCCAGCATCATTCTCACAGGTCAAAGTTAACAACCAGGGTTCAGCCTCACCCTTTTTGGGGCAGAATCTGCTCTGGAACTGTGGATCAGATGGCCAGTCACTGTAATGGATGCTATTAAGGTTTAGAATTAAAATGTCTCCCAGCAGTCCCATATGTTGAAGGATGGAGCTTTTGGAAGGTGATTTGATCATGGAGGTTCTCTCCTTATTCGTGGACTGATCCATTCATAAGTTCACTAGCTGAACGTGCTATTAGGATGTGGTGCCTTTTTTTAGGCTCCTCTCTCTGCACTGCTTCTTGGCTGCTGTAGGTTGAGCAGCTTTCCTCTGCCATACATTTCCACACACCATTTCTGCCTTGGAGCCAGTCAAGCATGGACTAAATTCTATAAAACTTTGAGTCAAAATAAACCTCTTCTTTTTTGAAGTGTGACTATCAGGTATTTTGTACCAGTGATGGAAAAGTAACTAATACAGGTAGGGGCAGTAAAACCTCCACTGCCCTTGCCTGCATGCAGAAAGAGCCAGTCCAGCCTGGAAGTTCCTTCTGTCTTCTGGGTATATACAAATTTCCTATGATTTTAAGCCTATTTACTCTACTGTACTCCACTGTTTTTATAATTGTGAATATATATAAGCACAAACATAGATCAGTGAAAATTTAGAAACTTCAAGCACTCCTAACAATAGTCAAATCTGGGACAAGTCAACCATCCTTTAAATGGGAGGTGTATGATTGCTTATATGCTCAATGAGCTGTTATTCAAAATTCAGAATGAATGGACTGAATCAAAACAAAACAACGTATAAATGAAAATATAATGTGCAAGTGAGTATATGAGGCATAATAATCTATTCATAAATTTAAAGACAGAAAACTATATCCTTTTTGTGTTGGAGTGTATACGGTTACAGATAAACCATATGAAAAGAAAACAAGATATTGGATGAGAATTTGTTCTAGAAGGTGAGGCTAGTAGGGACTGGGAAACTGCACCCAGTGACCTGCCAACACCTGGGAACTAACTCTGAAGCCCATAGGGACTGGGAGACTGTGTCCAGTGATATATAGTCATCCAGGAACACTCAGTGAGGCCTGAAGGGCTTAGGAATCTGCTCCCAGCATCCCACAGTCATCGAGAATCCCTCAGTGAAGCCCACAGGGACTGGAAGTCTGCTCCCAGCATCCTGTGGTCTTCCAGGAACCCTCAGTGAGTCCTGTGGAGAGTGGGAAGCTACACCCAGTTACCTGCCCACACACAGGAACCATCTCTGAGGCCCACAGGGACCATGAATCTGGCCTCAGAGACCCACAGCCATTGGGAACCCTCAGTAAGGCCCACAGGCAAATGGGATGCCAGAGCAGGAAGAAACTTGGACTGAACATCTGGCTGATTTGGAGGAATACAGGAAACTGCCAAAACAAAGGAAAAAAATGTAATCTCAAACTTCTAACCCATCCAGATCAAGTAATGGAGACATAGACATAGATTAAATTGGAAATCACACACCTGAAAGTTCTGAAATAGTAGCAACAGAAGTAAAGAAACAGCTCCAAGAATCTGTAAAGGAAATCAGATCAGAAATAGTCCCTCAAGTAAAAACAGAAATGATAAACATAATGAAATAATTCATGAGTATATCCAAAGAAGACATAGATAAAAAAAATAGAGGAGCATAGGAAAATGATGGAAACCTTGAATGAACAATAAGGAAGCAATTAGAGTACATGAAACAGATTCAAGAAGATATCCAGGAAATAAAAAATTCCATTGAAAGATGGCAAAACTGCATAAATAAAACTGAAGACAGACTCTCAGACCTTGAAGACAGGATTGTGGCTAGTGATCATGAAAGGAAAGTTCTCTTAAAAATAACAAGGAATCAGGAAATAAAAATTAAACAGCTGCAAGATGATTCAAAGAGAAACAATATAATGTTGATAGGTGTAATTGAAAAGAGACAACACAAATGACATAAAAAGACTATTTGTAGAATAATAGCAGCAAATTTCCCAAACATGAGAAAAGAAACTGACATACAGATAAATAAGGAATATAGCACTCCATTTAGCAATAACAAAAATAAATCTACACCTTGACATATAATAATCAAGATCCCAGAAATTCAGCACAAGAACAGAATACTAAAAACTGCTAGAGAAAAGAAACAGATAACCCATAAAGGAAATCCTATCAGAATTACAGTAGGCTTCTCAATGTGAACCATCAAGTCAAAAGGAGAATGGAGTGAAGTATTTCAAGCCCTGAAAGAAAATAGCTTCCAACCCAGATTGATGTACCCTGTAAGACTATCTTTTAAAATCAGTGGAGGAATAAGATACTTCCACAACAAAGAACAATTTAAGAACTTCATGATCACTCAACCAACTTTAAAAAGAGTATGGAAAGATATTCTAGACACAGATGAAAATGACTACAATTTCAAGAACAGCAGTAGAAAGAAACCAACAAGCAGGGGAAAATAAATAGAGGGGAAAAGTGAAAAATCAGCAGCAGAAAGATTACATGACAGAAATAATTCAATATATATCAGATATAACCATTAATGTAATTGGCCTCAATTCATCAATTAAAAGAAACAGACTGGCGGAATGGATCAAGAAACAAAATCCAACCATATGCTGTGTAAAAGAAACCCATCTAACTCAAAAGAAAATTCATAGACTGAAAGTTAAAGGATGGAAAGCAATACTTCATGCAATAGGAACCCCCCCCAAAATATGGGTAGCTATTCTGTTTGCAGACAATGTGAACTGAAGTGTTAGGTAGGAGGATTGCAAGTTGAAGGCCAGTCTAGGCAATTTAATATGACCATCTCTCAAAATAAAACAAAAAGAGCTGTAGATGGATCTCAGTGCTAGACATACTTGCCTAGTATGTGTGAGGTCCTTGATTTAAACCCCAATACTAAGAAAGAAAGAAAATTGAAGAAAAAATGATATTTCATTGGTGATACATATTAAGTAGTGACCTACATGTTGTAAGAATAAAATTCTGATTATGTGGCCTCAAAATAAGATTGACTTCTCTGTGCTTTAATATACTTCTTGCAAAAAGGAAATAAAAACAGTCACATGAGTCATAGGCTATCATGCAAGTTAAAAGAATGGATGTATGCAAATTATTTCAGATAGCTGAATAGTTTTCCTTGACACTACACATAAGCTAGATTTCTGTACCAGTCACTGGGTGTTCAGCAATTCAATTCAATTCTGACAAATTTCTAGAGTGAACACAGATGCTATAGGTTATGGATCAACTCCACAAGACTGCTTCTCACTTCAGCTGCGAACTGCAAATGGGGTTTCCAAGTAAACCACACTTTTGCCTAGATTTAAAGGTTTACATGAGCCTCAAAATCACCTTACTTCAATAACTCTAGAGTATCTTAAAGAACTCAGGAAAGTGATTTACCTATAATAACAAGTTTAATATAAAAGCTACAACTCAGTAACATGGAAATAGAAGAGATGCTGTGTTAGCTTTCCAACACTGTAACAAAATACCCAAGGTAATCAGTTTATAAGGAGGAAAGGTTTATTTTTGCTTACAGTTTTGGAAATTTTGTGCTATGCTCAGTTAACTCATTGCATTTGGGCCTGTGGTGAAGCAGTATATCATGGTGAGAGTTTGTGGAGAGGAAACTTTCAATTCATGGCCCGAGTGAAAGACAGAGGAGGTATTTAGGTTAGTATCCCAATATCCCATTCAAAGGCACTCCCCCAGTGACCTAACTTCTTTCCATTAGGCCCACTTTCTAAAGGCTCCCTTCCAATACTACCTTGAGTGTAGAATAGACCTCTAACAAATGGGCATCTGGAAGACTCTTATCTAAACTATACCAGATCCATAGCATCTTTGACAGAGCAGGCACAGAGCTACCTGGTCCTCTTCCAGATCTCCACCCTCTCAACAAATGAAAATGTTCATTAACCTGGAAGCTCACTGAAATGTGTATTCTTTTTTTAATGGAGGTTTGATTATGAGGGCACGGTGATGAAATCACTGGCCACTGGTGTGGCTGAAAAATTCTACCTCTTCTAATCACACTGAACATCACCCACTCTGGCGAATATCTAGGTGTCCAATCATTAATCATCTTGTTATCATAAATTCAGATATGCTATAAAGGGAGCTGTTATGAATAATGAAAGATGCTTCCATCACTGAGGAAATTCAGGTGTCTTTGGAGCTCTGTGTCAGAGACAAGCACTAACTATGTAATTTTTGTGATACCAGCAGCACAATAGCTTTCTGCTCTTGTATGGACTCCATGAACCCATTCATTCCACAGAGTATGGGTCTCTTGTCATCACCATTACAGTCAAAATATCTTCATCTTTTATAAAAGTGTCATCACCAGGTCATGGCCACCCCTATCAATGATCTTGATTCTTTGAGCAAACTTTCCATTATTAACTTATCTATCATTATTTACCTCATTTCTACTCCTTTTTTAAAAAAACTCAGCCATCATTGTTTACTTTATTTCTAAACATCTGAAATTCTTGCAATAAATTTCACACTTTGTAGTTTAGTTGTTTTTTGTAATTTTCATGAACTACAAGTAGTAGTTTTCATTGTCTTTTACAATCACTAATAAAGTTGTTTTTTATCTCATGATTACACATCACTTCATTCAACTTATTCATTGATACAGGGATTAAATTTTGACTTTTGTTCCTGTTTATCCTCTGAAATCAAACTCTCTGAAGTCACAATCAATGTTCAAATAGGTAAATACAGTGGGATCACTGGAACATTTGAAATTAGTGGTCATCTTCTCCTCAGGATTTTATTTCTTTGAGTAATAATGCACCTCTTTTTCATTATCATATCCTGCCCTTGGGCTAGCACTGAACATTCTATGCAGTGCCCAGTCCCCTTCATCAGTTGCTGCCCACATACGATATGTCACAGTTCCCAATTGTCTTTGATCCTGATGACCAAAATTGCTTCCTCTTTGTTCATATCATCAGATAGGTATCTAACCTCTTCTCTGACTGGAATTATGTGCTTTCCTACAGATTCAGTAGCACCTGAGGCTTCCCTAACAGAGAAAACACATGTGTACTCATCTGTATTCCACATTGACCCAATTCTTCAAGAAAGGTATTCTTGCATTCTGAGTACTTAGCAGAAAACTTATTCCAGGGTAGAAAAAACTATTTTGTAATTAAATCCTCTTGTAATGAGAGTGTCATTTCCAGGTCAGGAATTTCAGAAATATCAAAGCAGTAAGAAAGGTTTGGGTATTGACCTATCTGATCATTTTCCACCCTTGAATGCTGCCTCAAAGTGAACTGCAGCAGAATTATCTTATAACCAAACTACTTTCTCATCTCTCCCTTACCTTCTAAGCTTCCACAACCCCTCACAATGCTAACTCTCCCATATAATCTGACAATTCCTTAGGCTGTGTACTGGACTCTCTTTGGGTCTTTCTCCCTTGCTGTGACTCCTTTTCCTGGCCTGCTTATGTTCCCTCCTGCATTCCATCTGAATATTATTCTCTTAGGCTTGTGTTCTCCATTAATTTGGTATAATGAAGGCACTGATATTTGATGACATTCAAATGTCACATAATATTGTCACTCCTTTAGAGAAGTCTAAAGCTCAAAAGATGATATGCTGCGATGCAAACTTCTGTTTTGCCCATGATTCTGAAAAGCACCTGACCACTCATGCTTTTGTTCAGTCGGCCAATATTTATTCATTTACCCTTCAAGACTAGTCACTTTGTTTATGGTATTCTTAGGTGTGTGGAGATCAGTAAAATCTAGTATAACTTCTGTCCTCATGAGATTTTCCATTTGGAAAAGCAGGAAGGCATACAAATGGGCGTGGCATTGTACTAACACAAGAGCATGTTAGGAGCTCACCTGTGGGTCATGGTGCCCGTTTACATCACACAGTAGAATGTTTTACAGTGTGTTGTGAACATGTATGTCCTCAAGGCAATTTGGGTCATCTTTATGACAAAAGCATCTTGCAAAACCCAGGACCAAAACATACAATGCATATTTACTGAATTGTTGAATGTGTGAATGCATTAGAGTGGAATGGCTGATCATGAGAGACCTGTGGACAGATATCTGGGCAATCCCTGGTGAGGAGTGTTGCCCTCATCCAAGTTGTGAAAGGGAGTAATCTGCATACACAGGTTGTGTCTCACTCCTTTTATCCAGGTCTAGGTAAAAGGATGCCAGTGCTGACTCTCAGTTCTCAACCTTATCAACTGTCAGTTATGGCTCTGGTTTCTTCCACTGACCCAAGTGAATGCCAGGTAAAGAAGCTCCAGGAGCATAGGGCTGTGAGGAAGGAAGGACAGAAGGCAGAGAAAGAAGGAGTCACTGGGGGTCAGCAGTACAGGAAGTTGGCTATAAACTTCAGAGATCTTGGTTTTCAATATTACCACCTTCCCACTTAATTTTCATGGATATGTTCTACCTCTACCAAACATCTTTGGGTCAGAAAATGAACTATCTGTAATTTTGAGAACAAGAAGGCACATGCAGAACTGGCTTTAGATGGAATGTAGGGAGAGGTAGTTAGAATACCTCAGTAGAAGCATAGTAGACTGGAGAGAGAGACAGAGAAAGAGGAAGAGAGAGAGAGAGAGAGAGAGAGAGAGAGAGAGAGAGAGAGAGAGAGAGAGAGAATTTAATTAGATTTATTCCCATGCAAATCAGTTTCCAAATCTCTTCATTGAAGCTGGACTATGATTCACCTAGTTTAGCTAGTTGTAGGGTTTAGGTTTCTATGAAATTCAAGACCAATAAAATAATGAAAGTCAATCTTTGATATTGTGCACTAATTTCTTTTCATTTGTCTCAGTCTATTTAACTTTACCCAACATGTGCTACCAGCATAACATTAGCAGTGCCAGGCTCCTCTGAAGTGTTTCTCAAAGTTCTCCATCCCATGGCCAGGCATGGTGACACACACTTAGAATCACAGCACTTTGAGAGGTTGAAGCAGAAAGATTGTAAGTCTGAATTTCATCTGGGTGATTTAACAAGACCCTGTCAAAATAAAAATAAATAGGTCTAGGGATGCACTCAGTGTTAAGGCCCTGAGTTCAATACTGTTACAACAAACAAATTTCCCTATCTCTAAAAGCCTTCCCAAGGGCTCTTTCCAAGTATCTAGGCTCATGCCTACCTCCATTCTCTTCCTGCTGTAGCTCTGGAGATGTTGTCTGCTGCCTGAGTCACCACCAGTCCCATCTCCTCTCCTGGTGCTGTAATACTAGAGCCCTGACTGCTGTGGATGCTAGTGTGAGCCTGCGGAAGTCTCTGGCTGCTGCCATGGTGGGCTCCTGCTGACCTGAGCCCTTTCACAGAGGAACAGCAAGGTGGCCCCGAAGTAAATACTGACCTTCCTGATGTTCACCTTTCTTTCCTTGCACATTTTTCTTCTCTCTTGGAGTTTGACATGCTAAAATGAATTCTTGAGGGCTCATCCCTGTACTGCACACAAACTCCTTGTTCCCCTGAGGCAGAGGATTAGGGTGTGGCCAGTTGGCATGATCTTTCAATCCCTGAAACAAAAAAGTTTCCAATCCTTGTACCTGCCACCAATCAGAAAATGCTATCTTCAGTTCTGAAGTAAGACCAAAAAGGTTTTTAATAGGACAACCTTTACCCAATGTGAGCCCGAGGAATTAAGGAATGCAGAAGATGGTAGCATTAACCTGTGCTATTTCTCAGTGGCCCACTCTACTCTGCAGAGCATGCTTCTTTTCCTAACTGTAGTAAATGTAAAACCTTGCTCCGTTTTGCACCTGTCTTGCTCCATTCTCTGTTCAGGACAGAAATAACCTATAAAGAATCTCTAGAAGAAGCCTACACCTTGAGAGACCCCTCTGTGGAGCCCTCAGACTCTATTTACACAATGGGAAAGCTTGAGTTTCTTCTTGTGCTGCTGCTGCTCCATGCTATTGATCGTCAAACACACACTCACCATGTCTCCCACTTCCCCCTGCACTGAGCTGACCAGTGCTCCCCAGGCAGTGTGGCTGCATGTGGGTCCACAACAACCTTGAGATAACAGCACTTTGTTCTGACCTTCCTAGGACAGAAGCCCCGAGCCACTCAGTCACCTCATCATCTAATTTGAAAAAGGGACTTTACCTTCTTCCCCTCTGTCAGTCTCAGACCTGGAGACCAGAAACGTCATATGTATGTAGGAGTAAGCACTCCTATGCTTACTGTGGTTTACATTACTTTAAAGAATTTTGTAATGTTTACCACATTCAAGTTATTGTTTTGTTTTTATTTTAAAGAGAATAAAAGAAAAAATAAAAATGACACAATTTCAAAACTAGATGACAGGAAATTAACAATGGTTATTATATTGCATATTGTCTTCAAAATAGTTGCTCAGAATACTCAATATACAATATAAGCACTAACTGTTCCTTTCAGTGAATGAATAGAATGAGTAAGACAAGTATCTGAGCTACTTTGTGTGTGCAAATATATACATATATATATGTATATATATATTTTCATCCTTCGTTTCTTCCTTCCCCCATTCAAGTTTTTCTTTTCTTTTGAGCCACATTCACTATTATAACCTTTGGAAAGTAAAATAAAATAAAATAAAATCCACAGAAGGAAAAGATGAAGAAAGAGATTCAAAGAGAGCACCTGGAGAGTACTCTTGATTCATGGCACTTCAATGCGATGCTCCAGTCTGTTGCTCTTTCAATTATACCTAATATCAAGGATCAACTTCTGTGATTTTCTACTCCATATAATTTTATTTCATTACAAACTGTTCCACAATTAATTATTTTATGATGCTAATAAGATTACCTTCACTGAAGGCCTGTTCATGGCGTGACTCTACATATTTTTCATTAACCTTCATAGCAACAAAGGAGCCTGTTATTATTTACCTTTTATATGTGATGAAACTCACCAAGGCTCAGTTGGAGTAAGTAACCACACAGTTGATTGGAGGAAGAGCCACAAGGTCAGCCCATACAGATCTGTGTCTGAAGAACTTGCCATTTCCCTGAGGCAATTAGACTTCTTACCACAGGCTTTGCTTCCCAGGATCTAATAAGGAAGTCTTGATTGTTTTTGATAGTACCTAGCACCAGCACAGGTCAATGATACTCTTCCTGGGTTAGACAGATAGTCTCTATTTCATCTCCTTGTTCTGCTCTAGGTCTCCCACATTATTCCTCCCAATGCACCCAGAGTCACATCAAGCCACAACTCTACTTAAAATAATCATTAGTGATATGAGGATGAAGACCTAGGTTCTTAAGACTGTGCATGAACTGGTCCCTTCCTCTTAATCTCATGTCACTAGCTTATTTCAGTCCCATAAACATGCCTAAGTTCCTCCTGTCATTTTACACATGCTGCTCTCTGTTCTAGTTTGCTTTGTATTCCTGCACTCTTGTATAGTCTTTAGAATTCTGTTTTGTATCTTCGTTCTGGTCTCCCTGGCTAGGTGGTGTGCACCTAGCCCCGGGGAGTTTTCATTGCTCTGCAGACCTTTCTTGTCAAACAGAAATCAGGGCTATCATTGGCCATGACTCTTCTAGTAGTATTTTTATTTACTAAATATGGAAACTCCACACTAGGTACTAGCTTTCTTGTGCCATGGGCCACCCAGTTTCATGGTATGAGGCTGATAGTTCCATTCTCTCCCTGGTATGTGTGTAAAGTCTTCAGAAATAAAGTCTTCAGAAAATTGTGTCTCCTGGTACTCTTTTCACATACAACTGCTTTGTACTTATGTCTCCAAAAACCTTATCGCATTGCAGTGCCATTGTCTATTTATCTTTGTGCTTTTCTTATCAGACTATGGAGACTACAGAATCCTTAAAGGAAAAGACTATGAGTTGGTGCTCACAGAGTATTTATTTAGTAAATGGTTGAAGATGGTTCTTAATCTAATTCTAGGAACCTGATAGGTGTTGTAAATACTTGTTAGGTGAATTAAATATAATAAGGTCCTCACCTGAACTAAGAACTTATCTAATATGTGAGGTAGAGACCTTGAGCAGGAAGACATGAAAGAAATCATTATCAATAAAACGCCTTAGATTTCAGTTTGACTTCCAGTGACCATGTCAGTCCTGATGATTTGTGTTCCCAAGATCCTTGAGGAAGATACCTGAGCCCAGACAGGGGCTGACTTCTAGGTACAACACAGAAGGTACCAGGTGACAGAGAGGTGGCATTGTGAGAATTTTGTGCTTCTACATTTCATGAATGTGATTTAGGTTACTGTAGGACTTATGGATATAAAAACCTGTCTATGTGTTAGCTAGGTATACAAATCCCTTCTGAAGCAGGCTGTATTCTGTCCTTCCTGGCTTATGTCCCTCTTATCCTCACTCATCCATTCCCCCGCACAACATCAGATAGATACAGATATAGATTCACATACCATACATTTCATTCATTTGAAGTGTAAAATTCAATGTTTTTATTATATTCGCAGAGCTGTTTAACTATCGCCGCCATCTAATTTTACAATATTTTAAGTAGCAATCATGTTCCCTCAAGTCCTACTTTTTACTTTGTGTATATTTGCCTACTCTGGACCTTTCTTGTCAATGGAGTCATACAATAAATGGTTTCCTATGATTGGTTTCTTTTACTTTGTTTGAGAATGAAAGATTTAAGGTTTAACTATGTTGGGTATTAACAGTCATTTGTATGGATATACCACATTATGTTTATCCATTCATCAGTTGATAAGTACTTGGGTTGTTTCTGTGTTTTGGCTATTGTGAATACTGCTGCTAGGAAATATTCATGTACAAGTTTTTGAGTGAATGTATGGTTTCATTTTGCTAGGATAGGATACAGTATTCATTTTACCATTCTTAGGACTTATGGATCATATAGCAATTATGTTTTACTTTTTGAGGAACTGCCAAACTGCTTTTCATAGTGAGTGTAGCCTGCACATTTCCATCAGTAATACACTGAAACTTCCAATTTTTCTATATTCTCCTTAAACCTTGCTATTGTCTATTTTTACTACAGATATGTTAATGCATGTGAAATGGTTTATTGTTATTGTTTTGGTTTATATTTACAAAAAATTAATTTAATAATATTTTCATGTGCTTGTTGGCAGCTTGTACATGTTTTTGAAGAAATAATCTATTCAGATTCATTGACTATTTTAAATAGCAGTATATTTTAATTACTGAGTTGTAAGTGTTCTTTATATATTTGAATTACAAGCCCTTTTTCAGATATATGATTTGCAGGTATTTTTTCTCTATCCTTGGTCATTGTTTTACCTATTAATATTGTATTCTGCAACATAAAAGTTTTCAATTTTTATAAAGTCAAGTTTATTATAGCTCATGCTTATGGACATCTAAGACAGCATTACATAACCCACAGTCAGAGATTTTCATTCCTATGTTTTCTACTAGAAATTTTATAATTTTAGAGTTTACATTTAGACCTATTGATAATCTAGTTTAATTAATTTTGTATGATGGAGAGTCATATATTTTTATCTTAATTTCATTTGCATACCCTTATAATCTTATTGCATGCAATTTTCTTCTCATCTTTCTATATACGTTTCTATTCCTGAGACTATCTTCACAGCCTCTATTTCATTCATTGCTCCGTTGCAATTTATGTTTTCTCTTTCTCCTTCTGTCTTCTTAATTTTATCTCTGTCTTTTTAATTTAAATCTAATATTAGGACCAGAAGTAGCTATGAGATTTATCTAGGCAAACTGAAGTGCAAATAATCTAAGTGATTTTACTGGAGGTCACATAAATGCTAATGTATTTGTATTAACAAAGAGACTTACAGTAAATAAATAGACTTTACAGTGATAAATTAACCCAAAGTAAATTTAGTGCATATATGTGTGTTTGTGAAGATCTAAATGAAGTCTTTTAAATGTACAGCAAACAAATATTTAAATATAAAAAGTTAGCTTACATATTTATATTCAATTTAATAATTACATTGCATCTTTCTTTTAACAAATATGTGTACTGAAGCCTTTCCTGTTATTCTATCAACCAAGGATATTTATTGACTCCTGAGGTTTATCACTAGGGTGAATTTTGTGTGATTCAATAAACATTTAATGGCATTTTCTAGGAACCTAGCTTTCTATTAAGCAAAGTAAATAAAGTTTAGCAAGATGTTCATCATCTAGGAAAGAAACAAGACACATCAACAAAGATGTATGGTATTTATATTTCTTATTAAACAAATGGTTCATTCTCCTTAGATGGAGATTACAGCGTAGCTGTGCAAAGCAAATGGAGACAGTGGGGTTTGAGCCCAATGTAGTAGGAATCCTGGTAGATGTTTGTCACAGATAACAGGCATGGATGAGGAAAGACAGGATGGAAAGATAAAAAACATAACAGGAGTAGAGAACAAAATCTTGAACAAAAACCATGAATGAAGCTTAAGCCCACAGGAAAGAAATTTTGAATTTAGGTGTAGGTAAAGACTTCTCAAGAACCAAATATTGGTGTTTGGCACATATGGGCTGTTTTCTAAATCATGGAATATTTTTTAAAATTTTTTATTTTTATTTTAAAGGGAATAAAACCAAGCAAAATAAAACAGAACAAAGCCAATCAAAACAAACCAGTGTAAGTGACACAAGACTTCAAGACAATACAAAATCAACAATGGTTACCATAATACCTCTTGTGGTCTTCAAAATAGCTGCAGATACCTTCAGACATAGTAAAACTCAAACAAAACAGGGGACAATGGAACCAATAAAAACAAAATAATGAATGCAATAAAGGGCTTCAAAACAAAACAATAGTTAAACCAAAATGGCTACCATAATATATCTTGCTATCTTTGAAATAGCTGTCCATGCCATAAGATACAACAAAATCAAACAAAACAAAACAGAATAAAGCCCAGTGCAATAAAACAATGAAAATGATACAGAGCTTCAGAACAAGATAATAGGGAATTAACAATGGCTACCACCTTCAGAAGGAGATCTCCCATAGATGCTACCATGATCCTCTGGATAGATGATCAGACCACCAGCCCTAGACCTGCAAAGTCAGTGAAATACCAAACACCACAATCATCAAATTGCATTTCACCTGAATAGCTATCATCGCAGACTGTGTTTCTCTGGATCAGGTGGTCACTTATGGTGGGGGTGGGGTGGGGTGTGGGTGGGTTCTTCTTGTTTCCCAGCTCACATGCTGGAAGCAGCTGAAGTCTGTTTGTCCCCGCAGTGACCCATGCATGGTGCTGATTCACAGGAAGGGCTTGCTTCTTTGTGACTTCTTTTTCTCTTTCCCTGCAGTCTGCAAATGGCCTAAATCATTGAATATTAAGAGTCCAGTGCTGCTGTGTTGGCAGCATTCATACAAGGTGAAGATTTGCTTAAGTATGACTTGCCAAGTGTGATAGTTGGGAATTTACTATGATTTTTATAGTTGATTCAGATATAGATTGGGCTTAGAATTTTATTGTGCAAGGAAAATGAGTTATATAAGATAGCAAGTCTTTCAGAAACCCAAATTACCTGTATAAGCACAAGTCCAGTTTGTCTAGTCTAATTTATTCTGTCAGTGAAATATATATATATATATATATATATATATATTATATATGTTCATTTAATGAGGCAACACTATTACATTTGCAAAATTTGAAAATTTAAAAATAACATAATTTTACTTCCTTTCATTGCACCTATACTTTGTTTTTACTCATTACTAATTATAACTTCTCAATCCCACCTCCTTTATATCTTAACACTCCTCTAAATAACCATTTCATGTTCTGTAATTACCTTTGTTGTGCTTTCTGATTTATCTTTCAATGCCTTGGTTTATGGTGGCTGCAAACAGAATTGGGCAGCTCTTTTGAAATGTTTGCTATTATCTTTTCTTTGTTCTCTTTGAAACAGACTTTCGGTGTCCTTCTTTGTTCAGTTACTTAGCCAAATGGCAAAAACCTGAGACACAGTATTTTTAAAAATTTACCCTAATTGACATTTAGGTATTATGTTATTTAGATATTCACCTGATTCATTAAAGCTGGGCTGAGAGAAGAAGAGTCAATGGTACCCTTATTTCAAGGTAAAACACTGACTTTTCCAATGCTTGTAGCTAGAGGTCTCCAGACACTAGGATTATATAAAAATATTGAAAGGTATCTCAGATGATAAATAGAACCTCAATTTCAGGGGTGAGTCACAGTACCCTGGCTCTTATCATCAAAAAATAGAGGCTAAAATGGATAGAAGATTGTGCAACGATGCAAAGAGGGAACAGTCCTTTTGAATTTGTTGAAACCACACGTCTTTTGCAGCACAGCACATGTATTTATGTCCCAGCTCTCAGGACCAAGGCATCAAAAAGACACCACTAACTTCCTTTAGAATTTGACAATCCAGAGTCTCGTAAATCTAAGAGAGTTCCATAACTGAACGTGGAGTACATTTTAAGTACTTTTTAACTCAAAGTAACTTCATCTCATTGTATATATACTTCAACAAGCTTCCATCGTTAGGTAACTTGGCAACAAATCTTGCTTCTGCCATGTTGAGGCTTAGAAGCCACAAGAAATTATCTTTGACCCTCTATATAAAACAATGACAATGATGTGTACCTCATAAGGGTATTTTAAAGATTTTGAGCATTAACATATATTAAGATAATTAATAGCCAAATGGCAGTAATATAGCAAGTCCTCAATGAATTACTCTAGATTTATGTGTGTTTTTCATGTGTAATGTTATCTCTGTGCTTCTTTACTTCTTATATATGATCCATTCCATTCCAATTTGTATTACTTACACTTTGGTATTTTTTAAGCCTGTAACTTGAGTTAAGACTTTTCGTCTATATATTCTATCTATCTTTATTTTTAAAATTTTAACAGATATCTTTACACTAAACTCTTCTTTTATAGTTTATATCAATTTTGTAAATCACTCTAAGGTTATCATGTATACTTCCATTTAAATTACTATTTCTAATTAGGCCCATCTATCTAAGTAGCCTCCATCTTTTCCCAACATTAATGCCTTCTTCTCTCCAGAGATAACACATCTATCTATCTATCTATCTACCTATCTATCCATATCTTCTATCTCTTTGCTACTGTTGTGGCTCTTAACACAGTCTTCATATTATCAGACATCTATTTATTATATGTCAGTATATAGTGAAACAATCCATAAACTGAAAATGTAATACACACACACACACATACATGTTTTGTGTAGATATGCATATATTTATGTCTATGTATGGTGGTGTCTACAATTCTGTAAGTGAGAATGAAGTGGTCTATTATAAAAGGTGAAATAGGCTCTATTAATCAGCATGGTGTCTATTTCTGAGATATAAAGTTTTATAAAGCATGACTTGTTTTCCTTGACGAAACTCACTGTTAGAGTGGAAGATAGGAATGTAAACAAACAGAACACATTATAACCTTAATGGTGGGTGTGTCTGAAGTGCTACCAGAGCAGAGTGAATCATGGCTTTAGGAGTCAGGAAACACTACTGAGAATGTGATGCTGGGATTGTCTCAAACAATGAGCAATAGGTTATATGTGGAGAACAGAGGGAAGAACAGTCTAAGAGGAAGTGACAGCATTTGCCATCATTAAACATGGCAGGTGAAGGGGATGAAAACCACTCTAAATGACTTCAACTGATGTTGTATGGGGGGATGTGTGGATGAGCAAGGATAAGAGGGACATAAGCCAGGAAGGACAGAATACAGCCTGCTTCAGAAGGGATTTGTATACCTAGCTAAGAAGTTTGAAAGTTTTCCAGTACAAAATGCAAGGTAAATGAGTAACATAAATAGCTTTATTTATATTATTTTATTTAGTGAGGTAGTTTGATCTTGTGGCTGCTTGGAAGTCAAATGGAAGACATATTGGGAACAGAAAAAACATTGAGGAGACAATTGTACCATGTAGGTGATTGTTAAGGCCTGAGATACACAAGTGACAGTGGGATGGACATTAGAGGGAATATTTGAGAGAAACTGTGGATAAGAATGAAAAATATGTGAGAACCATGTGTAACAGTGGGACTTAGGGTGGAGGGGCTTTCTATGGGGAGATAATCACTTACCTTTGTCCACATTCAGTTGGTTGAGCAAAAGCAAAAATCTAAAATCATACAGAGGCTCACTGAAATTAGAAGCCCACACTGGAGCTATCTAAGGGAGCCATTTAGTTGGAAGACACTGCTAAATAAAGAATGTTCAATTTCATTCTCATCCTCACACTCATCTTTAAGTCATTCATCAACAGACTCAACCATGTTAAAAAGATGCAAAGAACAAGATAGATATTCTCCTTTCCAAAAGTACATGGTTCATCCAAAAATGAGCAGAAGAAACACACAATTAGGATTCAATATTCACATTATGGTGGTGCCAGTTGGTCTATATTCTCAGTATTCTTTGCTTATTGCTCTTCAGACTACCTTCTCAGTGAGCATCAAGTCCCAAGTTGTCCAAGTTCAGAGCACCTTGGCCAATGTGTGTGATCAGAGACAAATTGGCCAACGTTTCTGATCTGAGAAGAGATCTGTAGTAGAAAGAGAACTAACCTGAGAGTAGGGAGACCTTGGATTTAGTCCCTCCAAGGCAGTCATTAGATTTAGGTCCCCAGAAAGGTTCACCTGTCTGGGCTTTAGAGTCCTCACCTACAGAATGACAGGATTGGGCCAGGAAATTTATGGGAATTCTTGCTACTATGATTCTCTGAAAGACTATGATCCTACCCAGGTCTGGAATGGTACTTAAAGATCCCTTTTGAATGAGTGATGAGATCTGGAGCTAGAACTGTGGTGTCAAGTTGGACTGGGCAAGCTTCCCCATGGGAGACTTCTCAGACATGATGGGTATATGTAGGTCACACACACTTTCATACCCATTATCTGATTTTATTGTCATGAGAACCTGAAGTATTATCACTTCCATCTTCAGAAGAGGACACCGAAGCCCAGGAAGATAAATGGCTAGTTAAGTATTAAATGCTTTATAGAAGTTTTATTATTTAAATCACACAATACCCCTATGACTTTCTAATCCCACCCCCCCATCTTTGACGTCATAACACTGTTGTCCCTTCTTTCCTTTCTTTCCGCTTTATAAATAATGACTCTGAGGCTCATGCAGAGGAAGTAGCTTTCACTGCAATAGTAAGCACTAGTCCAAAATCTTTCTAAATCTAAAATCTCTTCACATAAATTTGGTCAGAATCTAAATCCCTACAATGGCCAGAAGGTGACATACATAAGTGAAATAGTCCAAGCAGGATTATTAAAAACCATAATTATTCATTTGTCCTTGTAAGTGGATTTAAGATGTGTCATGTACATACCAATGACCCACAAAGAATATACTCATTATGTGTTGAAACTGAAAAAAGGAAAGAAGAAAATGGGGGATGGGATCTAGAGATGGAGGGAAGTAGAAGGGTAGGAGAGAAAGGAAAATAAAAAGAATTAAAATGTTAAATACATGTACCTACTCCCTAAGATTAATATAAACATCATGTACTATAAATATCTACTAATAAACTATAGTTATTAATTAAAGCCTATCAATAAAAACTTTCTTTTCAATTTCATAGAAGAAAGATAATAGTACAAGTAAAACAATACAATGAAACTGCATTTTGAATTGCATCATAGATATAGGAGAGAGAATGATGGAACTTGGTAGAATGGAAGTGTGTTATCTCTCCAAAGATGGCAGTGCCCAACTGGATTGACAGAAGGCAGGTTCACCTATGCCAGATCTTTGGATTTTAGAAGAAAAGCTGGATGTCTGAAAAATCTGCAATAAAATCTCTCTGTTTCTAAACATTAATGATTAATATAATATTCTTCAAACAGAATAGAAGATATTCATCTCATCTCCACCTGGCTCACAAAGTGCCAGTTTATTACATCTGTCCTGCATTGTGCTGCCTTCAAAGTCCTCTCCATAGAATTAGCTGATGTGTGCTGCCTCTGAGACTGCTCTGTCACATTAGTGATCAGTTTAGGAGTGGGACATAGCAGAAGCCTACTGATCAGGCTGTGACTCTTGTTCTTGCTCAGCAGTTACTCTGAGTAGATGTTGGATATTTTGGATATCATCCTTGGCTAGAAGATTTTGTGTAAAATAATTACCTTCATCTTCACAACAATCAGAAATGGACATTCAATTACATCTACTTTCCAGAAGAGTAAATACATCTCAGATTGGTTATAAAACTCACATAACTGTAAGTGGCCAATCTGGGCCATTAAACTCAGTTCTGACTCCAGTTCTCTTCATTCCATAAAGCTGTCTCTGTCTTGGAGGGAATTTTAATAGCATTAAGTTAAGGAATACTTCCTCTTTTACCTTTCTCTGGTGAGGCTGTGAGGCAAGGATGAAGATAGGGGATAAAATCGTCTTTCAGGAGAGAAGATAACTGTGCCAATTCTTATCAGCCTCACCACCAAATCAGGGAAAGAGAAGAGACTGATAGAGTGAAGAAGGAGGACAAAACAAAAATCTTGTCCTTCATAGTCTGGAAATTTTGACCCTGAACCAGGCACTCCCAACTCTGTAGGTGACTGCAAGGACAACAGGTATACAGGGAGGAAACCAATTTTTGGAATGCATGGGTGATGAGCCAAGCAGATGCCAACCAGTTGTCTCATGGCTAAGCCAGACCCAGAATATTTTATATAAAGCCAGCCTTCTTCCTAGGGCCTCAGCCTGAATGACTTCGTGCCTGCTGAGGAGGGTGAGTCTAGATGCTGGATCCTGGAATTGGGGTGGGGGTGATGTTTGGCAGATTCATAGAAGTGAGGGGTAGTGGAGGAGGAATCTGGGAACAAACGAGCTGTGCATGAGCCTTTGAAGAACATCTGATGACTTTGGGGGGAGGGAAGTTAGAATAAAATTTGTAGTGTTTATGAAAACAGATAGGGCTGTGGAGTTAGTCTGTTTGTCTTTCATAACCCTGGCTTCATCCTCAGGAATGATTTTCTCTCATCAGAACCTGCTCTCCTTGGAAAAGGCATACTAATAATTTATATCTTGCAAGCAGTGTTATGTGAAGAAGGGCTACCTTCTCAAGGGAACATGTATGCAGACAAATGGAAATCATGTAGCTTTGTCCTTCATTACAATAAGGACAAAGCGGGAGAACTTATGGAGAGGTGATTTGTTGGATGAGAATTGCCAATCAGTTCCCTGTTGTGCCAATCACTCGGCTGCTTGAACACCAGCAGCTCAATTTGAGGAGAGCAGAGGAGTGGGTGCTGCCCTGCCTTCTGCCTGGCTAAGTGTGGCACTGGAGTGCATGTCTGCCTCCTGTTTGTAATGCTCCTGCTGGGTAGATCTTTGAGTGTCTCAACATAGGTCTTGTGATTAAGAATTTTGCACTTAAATTGGATGTGGTAGTGTATGCCTATCATCCCAGCACTCAGGGATTGTGAGTTTGAGGCCAGGCTGGGCTATGTAACTGTATAGCAAGACTTTGTCTCAAAAGAAAAAAAAAAGAGAGAAAGAAAGAAAGCAAGGAAGGAAGGAAGAAAAGAAAGAAAAAGAAAGAAAGAAAGAGAAAGAAAGAAAAACATACTTTTTGTACTTTTTGAATAACTCCATTTTAGGTAATTCTATCTCTATCCTGCCTCTCAAAAGTCTTAGGGAGTAAACATTTTTGAAGCCAGCCAATTGTCGCATTCCAGGTGATTAATAACACCAACTTGTCTGGGCAAGTGTCCACATCAATCCTGAGTCTATTCAAGGTTGGTAAGTTTTGTATGTGCATATACGATGCCAGTATGCAAATGTGAGGAAAATCCTGGATCCCATGGGTGACAAGCCCTCATTCTGGACTAAAGTGTTGATACTCCCAATAGGGCCAGCCCTCTCCATGACAGGATTTGAAGGAGTAAGGGAGTACTGTATAGACTTGTCATCAGTGCCCTCTGGTGCTTCACACTGGTAAATTCACCTTCCGTGGGACAAGTCTGTGTACAGTACATCTAGTCTTGGATGTGCACAACCATGCAGGTCTCATGGACAGTAGTGCCTGACACTAGGTCCAGTAGTCAGTAAAGATTCATGGGAGAAGATTAAGGGGAGAGAAAGAAAGGCCAGAGAAGACACAGGCATCATGTCCTAATTGCTGGTTCTTTCTCCACGACACCCTGCTGACTCCAGTCTCTCCTCCCTCAGGTCCCACTCGCCCACCTGCATCAGGACCATGTGTGACCAGCAGCAAATTCAGTACTGCCTGCCACTTCCCCAGTGCTGTGTCAAGAGCTCCTCCTTCGGTGCCTCCCAGTTCCCTGGTACCGAAAGCCAGGTGGTAGTTCCAGCCCCTTGTGGGACACAAATTTTGGAGTGCCCTGTACCATGCCAAGTTCAAGTTTCTCAAACTCCCTGCCAGTCCCAGACCACCCAGGTAGAGTGTCAGGCTCCATGCAAATCTAAGACCACTCAGGTGAAGTGCCAGGCTCCCAGCAAGTCTAAAACCACCCAGGTGAAGTGCCAGGCCCCCTGCCAGTCCAAGACAACCCAGGTGAAGTGCCAGCCTCCCTGCCAGACTCAAGTTTCCTGTGTCCCGTGCCAGGCTCCATGCCAGTCTGGGGTTTCCTATGTGCAATATGAAGTCCCGTGCCCTGTTCAGACTGCCTGTGTAGAAGCTGCTCCAGTTTGTTATACAGAAACTTGCTATGTGAAGTATCCAGTCCAGACCTATGTACCCATTCTAGCTCCTCAGCCTGTCACTACTTATGTAGAATGTCATCCAGTGTCCCAGTCTCAGAGAAGCTTCTCCACCCAGTGCCAGTATCAAGGCTCCTACAGCGGCTGTGTCCCCCAGCGTCAGTCCCAGGCCTCCTACAGCAGCTGTGCCCCGCAGTTTTACTCAGAGGCCTCCTACAGAAGCTGCACACCCCAGCGTCAGTCCGGGACTTCATTTAGCACTTGTGCACCCCAGTACCAGGCCCAGGGCTCCTATAGGAGCTTCTGTGGGCAGCGTCGGTCTCAGAGTACTAGTAGATGCCTCCCTTCTCGTCGGCTGGAGCCTTCTTACCGCAGCTGTTCCCCGCCACGACGTTTTGAGCCCTGCTACAGCAGCTGCCTGCCATCAAGATGTTCTCCAGGTCCCTACAATTACTGCACTCCACCCCGCCGCTCTGAGCCCATCTACCACAGCCACAGTTCTCCGCACCCCAGTACAGGCTGCTCCCAGAGATGTGGACCCAGGTATCGGGTAGAGATTTCCTCCCCGTGCTGTCCCAGGCAGGTTCCACCCCAGAGACAACCTGTCCAGATTCCCCCCATCAGAGGACGCTCCCGGAGCTGCGCCCCACAACCATCCTGGGGTAATCGCTGTCCAGAGCCGAGACCACGTGTAGAGCCACGGCCCCGCCAAAGGTCTTGCTCTCCACAGCGTCGTGACAGATGTCCAGAACTATCCCGGCCACGATGCCCACTTCCTGCTTCGCGTCTGTGTCCACGCCCCAAACCATGGATAAGTCCAGAGCCCCGCCCATGTCCTCAAAGGCAATTTTCAGAACCTTGTTTATGTCCGGAACCACGTCCAATACCACGTCCAGCTCCACGTGTAGCTCCTTGCCCAGTTCCAAGACCTCGCAGACTGCAGTGTGAGAACCCACAGCCCAGAGAGTGTTCACATCCAGAGCCAATTCCCCTCCCAGCTCCATGCTCAAGCCCAGAGCCATGTGGGGAGCCTATTCGCTGTCCCAGCCCCTGCCTAAGCCCAAATCCAATTCCATTCCCACCAGATGTGGGCTGTCATGAGTCCAGACCACACTGCCTCGACACGGAGGGTTCCAACTGTGCCCCATGTGGTTACAGCCAGGGGCAAGAGAGTGGTGCTGGCTGTGGATCTAGTGATGTGTTTCCAGAGCCGCAAGGTCTAGGTGGTTGTGGAGACCACGGAAACATGGGTCCTGGGTTAAAAGGTGGAGCTTATGTTGGAACAAAAAGTGCCTATTTTTAAAAGAAATGTGACTGAAACGTCCCTGTCTGGTGCTCTTAAAATATTGGGCTTTCCTTTTTTTCCAGCAGCCACAGTTTCCAATGTGTTCGTATTTGCTTCTTGCCAAAGATGTTTGAAGGTTTTTTTTCCTCCAATCTCCTTTGCATGGCATTTCAAGTTTCACACCTGTGTTTCAGACACCTCTCCAGCCTTATATGTGATGCTTTTTCCTTTTTTATATCTTTAATTCTAGCCAGACCAGCGAGGCCACCGGGTACAGCTTGAGTATTTCTAGGTGTCCTTGTCTCCAAGCCTGTGACCACTCTTTCTTCCTCTGCCTGGACCATTTTTCTTCTGTTGCCTAGGATCTGAAATCCAATTATTTTTCAGTTCCTCTTCCTGGCAGCCATCTTTGCTTGTTCCTACTCATAGCAGCTTGTGCTGACTTCCTAAAATTCATGGCTCAGTCACCCCATCCAGGAGGTCACTACTTTGAAATATCTCTTGAATTGTTATTTCCCTTTCAGGTGTGTCTGTCTTATTTGCTAAGTAGATTGTAAACTCCCATCCAAATGGAGTCAGAAGATCATTGAACTTATGTACCTGTTTTGGAGCAGGCAACTTTAGCAAGACTTGGGGCTTGATATCTTGAGCCATATTGTGTCTTGATGGGCAACTGTAACAATGGAGACAAGCGGAGGCCCGATAATAATGAAGATAATGATATACTCGCAGCCTGGATTCTGAGTAGTTTTTTAATTCCTATTGACTGATGGTGGGGTT
Source organism: Dasyprocta punctata (assembly GCA_004363535.1). NCBI lineage: Eukaryota > Metazoa > Chordata > Mammalia > Rodentia > Dasyproctidae > Dasyprocta > Dasyprocta punctata. Next base: position 23,658 of record RJWM01012873.1, on the reverse strand, counting down.
TATTTTAAATTGTAATAAAAATACCTGCAACATAAAGTTTATCAATTTAGCCATTTTTAACTGTGCTGTTCAGTGGAATTAAGTGTCTTTTGGCTATAGTTAATATGCTGCAATAAACAGGTTTCATAAATACTTCTTTGAGGCCATTATTTCATTTCTTTTTTTAAACATAAAGTTCAATTTTAAATACTCAAAACAAAAACACTTTCTAACGTTCTTCATTCAGTTCTGGTAAGAAATATACTGACTTTAGATTTAGATAATAGCTAAGATTAATTTTTTTTTTTGTACCGGGACTCAAACTCAGGACATTGTTCTTGCCAGGAAGGCATTTGACTAAGATTAATTTTTAACTGAGAAAATTTTTACTTGATGGCAACTTTTTATTTTTATTCCAAGGGAACAAATAGAACCATAAACATTAGCAAATAATGAATTATTTTTGAAGTTTCATCTTTTGGAACCAATTCTGCCTAAGATTGATGCCTGTTCCTTGTAATAAATTTGCTGTTTTTGCTTAATGTTCAATTCAACCCAACATTACTAATTCCTGAAAAGTCAGATTAGTGTATTGAATTATTTTTATAATAACAGAGAAAGTGAATGCTTGTTAAAAATATGGAGTGTCACTTGTGCACTATGTAATGATGAACACTGAGAAATAATTCAATAATGAAACAAAGCAAATCTCAGGCAATAGCTCCACCTATTATATATACAATGAAACACTGGTCAGTTTTATTTTAAATGGTCATGATTAATTCCCAACATTTATTAAAACATACCAATTCAATAGAAAATTTGGAATTGTGGTAAAGTTCCCAATTCATTTATATCACCCTATATATCAAGTCCTCTTTCCCTCCAAGAGAAAGGCAAAACACAATAAAAATTTAAAAAGTATTTAGGTTAATGAAGCCAGTCACCTAATGTACTTGTTTTCTCTCCATCAGGACTTTGTGGATATCTTTTTTTAACCTGAGATAGTGTTGGGGTAAAAAAAGAAAGAGCAGTTTTTAAACCACATTTGTCTTTTTTACTTTCTGCAAGCAGAAAACACCATTTGTGGCATCATTTGCTTGCTTTATTTATTTATTTATTTATTTTGAGACATCTCACTACATAGCCCAAATTGACCTCAAATTCTAGACCTAAAATGATCCTCCAGTCTAAGCTTCCTGAGCAGCTGGGAATAAAGGCACTGCTAGCCAGGGCATCATGCTTTAGCATTTTAAACCATTCACAAATGTACTTCTCCACTTTCTTTTTTGCAGATGGGACTTGGTGATAGATGAGTTTTGGCACATATCCAGCTCTAGTAACCATATTTAATATATATACACATATTCCATATTTATTCTGTAAAGCTTTATAGTTACTTGAGTAACAAGTTCTGGGAGCTTAGCTCATTTATAATTAGCTATCTTAAAAGAAAATTCTACTTCCACAACTTCTTAAATTCTGTTAAATTTTATAGCCATGTGCTTTTATTTGGAGGTAACTGTAAAATTCTCCTCTCAGTATTACACATTTAAGCTTTTAAATAAATACCCAAATAAATTCTCATGTATACCAAGAAGTTGGTTTAAGTCTTTACCAAGAGAGGAAAGCAGTAATTTCATTCACAGATTCACAGAAAAATAAATGTTTGAAGACATCCAAGAAAACTTTGACTTTTATAACCAAGATCATGTAGCAGAAAAATTTAAAATATGATTAATAAAGAATAAAACTTCAACTCAAACCCTTCCCCCAATAAAAGTAATGTTCCCAATTTCTCTTTCCCTCCCATCTAATAAATTCTAGGCAATTAAATTTTCAACCACTAAGTTTCATCACGGTTACTTTTAGTCCTTGTCTCTAGGGAAGCATAACTCTGCTAGTCCTGTGTTTCTTAGTGGAAGTACTTATCACAAGGTTAGCACATGTGCCTTTACTAGAAGTTCATGGGCTTAAAATCTGGTGTCTAATCATTAAATGTGAATAATATCTGGGTATAACTGGCATTAAAAATTCAATAATGCCATTACAACCAATTTATTTAGACAGACTCAACAATAAAAATAACTGGTGAACTCTAAAAGAAGTATGTATTTAATAACATAAATAGCCTAATAAGAATGAGCCAGCGTGACCTGGAAGAGTTTAGAAATTCCTGGGTTACTTATTAAGATATGGTGATAGATTTTTCAAGGTACTTTCTGAACTCAGAAAGCCACCAGTCTCCAATTGCTCCATCTACAATTTGATGATCACAGCTGAATGTCAAAGACATCATATTAGCCACATGAAAATTTTTTTCATTATATGCTAGAACCAGCTTATCCTCTGAAGCACTAATTGTTAAGATACATGCTTGAGGTGGGTTAATAATATCAGAGCAATTTTTAATTACAAACATTCCTAAATTGAAGATTGTAAAAGTGCCACCTTGGAACTCATGTGATTGTAGTTTGACTTCTCTTGTTCGGTTGCTAAAGAAATAACATCTTAGCAATGGTTTCCAGTTTCTTAAATATGTGCTTTAAACATAATAGGTTTGATGAGTTCTGTAGAAGTACTGACAACAACACTGACATCAACAACGTGATTTTGTTTTGTAACTGTGTCCATCTGAGAAGAATTTGCTTCAGGAAATTTTAAACATACCAAAGCTGAAGCTTTTATGATGAAGTTATTGACTGAAATTTTGCTTTTATTTTTTCTTCTAACATCTTGTTAAATTCTTTCCATAGCAACAAAACTTCTCCCATATTTACATCAGTAGAAAGGCAATAAAGAGGGAGGTGGGTTACTGGAGCTTGGCCTGGGAGGGTCTATTTCCCTCCTTGATTTCACCCTCTGTGTTCTACTTTTTGGCCACTCCGAGATAAAAGTTATGCAATTCTATTAGATATTTGTTTGTCACCCAGAGGTTCTGATCTCCACCCAGCCAGGCACAACTCCAAGTGCCCCAGTGCCACACTCCAAGGATGCATCCCTGCCAGTTGCATGGAGGATCCAAACTCTGCCCAGTCCAGTGTCCCAGCCCAATCCATCAGGGAAATGCCTGGCCAACCTCACAGGTCACAGAGGTACCGAGCCATGCCCAGCCCAGGGACCCAGAGCCATCCACCAGGGAATGACCAGCCTCGCTGATGGGTCCTGAAGATTCTGAGCTCTGTCCATCACAATGCAAGGCTCCAGCCATAGTTCAGGGGCGCACTTCAGCTAGCCATGTGGATTATGGAGGATCAAAGCTCTGCCCAGTGCAGCATTCCCATGCAATCCATCAGGAAGGATGCCTGGCCAACTGTACAGGTCCTAGAGGAAAATGACAAAATGAAAGAGTAAGATGTAGTCTCAATTCTCCAGCCCACCAAGAACAAACCCAAGAAACACTGAACTGGAAGACACTGGAAATCGGACAACTGAACTTTCTGAAATGATAGCCACTGAAGTAAAGAAACAACTCCCTGAAGCTATAGAGGAAATCAGATCAGAAATAATCTCTCAGGTAAAAAAGACATTACAAACATTATGAAAAAAATGCTGTGTGTATCTAAAGAAGATCAAGATAAAATATAGAAGAACACAAGAAAATGATGGAAACTTTGAATGAACAATATAAGACAATTAGAATGCATGAAACAGATTTAAAGGGATATTCAGGAAATTAAAAATTCCATTGAAAGCTGGCAAAACCTCTTGAATGAAGCTGAAGATAGACTCTCAGACCTTGAATACAGGATGGACACTTATGATCATGAAAGAAAAGATCTCTTAAAAATAACAAGGAACCAGGAAACAACAGCTGCAAGATGATACAAAGAGAAAAAATATAAGACTGAAAGGTGTCAGTGAAAAAGCAGAGTTAACACAAATGACATAAGAAGGCTATTTACAGAAACAATAGCAGAAAAATGTCCAAATATGGGAGGAGAATCTGATACACAGATAAGTGAGGCGTATAGAACCAAATTAGCCATGATCAAAATAAGTCTTCACCCAGACATATAACAATTAGGTTCTCAGAAATTCAGCACAAGAACAGAATACTAAAAGCTGTCAGAGAAAAAGAGAAGTGATCACCTATGAAGGAAAATCTATCAGAATCGTGGTAGACTTCTTAACACAAATCTTCAAGTCAAGAGCTTGGAGTGAAGTATTTCAAGTCCTGAAAGAAAGTAACTTCCAGGCCAGACTGATGTACATGCAAAACTATCTTTCAAAATCAATGGAGAAATAAGACACTTCCATGAAAAAGAACAACCGAAGAAATTCATGACCACCAAACCAACACTACAAGAGTACTGAAAGATATTCTAGGAAGAGATAAAGATAACTACAATTTCAAGAACAAAAGCAGAAGGAAACCACTAAGCAGGGCAAATAATGAAACAGAAAATGTAGAAAACCAACAACAGAAAGATAACATGACAGTGGTAAGTCAGTACATATAAGTCATATCCATCAATGTAAATGATCTCAACTCACCAATAAAAAGAAACAGACTTGCAGAGTGGATTAAGAAACAAAATCCAACAATGTGCTGTGTACAAGAAACACATTTAACTCAAAAGGAAATTCATAGACTAAAAGTTAAAGGATGGAAAACAATACTCCTTGCAACAGGAACCTAGAAAAAAGCAAGGGTAGTTATTTTGGTTGCAGACAATGTCAACTTCAAACCAAGAATAATCAAAAGAGATAAAGAAGGTCACTATGTACTTGTTAGGGGAAAAATACAAGAGAAAGATTACAATCATAAATATATAAGCACCAAATATGGGAGCATCCAACTATCTAAGACAAATTTTAACAAACATAACAATAATACAGCCGTAACGGGGGACATTAACACCCCATTGTCACAAAGAGACAGATCAACCAAACAAAATATCAGCAAAGAAATAACAAAATTGAATCAAACTTCTGAACAAATGGACTCAGTAAATGTGTACCGAGTGTTCCACCCAACAACATCAGAATACACATTCTTCTCAGCTGTGTGTGGGTCATTCTCTAAAACAGACCATATTCTAGCCCACAGAACATGCTTAAGTAGATGCAAGGGAATCGAAATAATTCCATGGATATTATCAGACCATAGTGTAGTAAATTTGGAAATTAATGACAAAAAACAAAAAGAATCCCATAAACACATTAAAAATAAATAGCACTCACCTAAACAGCAAATGGGTCACAGAGGAAATTAAACAATATCTGAAAGCCAACAAAAATGCCAATACAACTTACTAGAACCTGTGGGACAATGAAAGCGGTTCTCAGAGGGAAATTAATAGCAGTAAACTCTCATATCAGAAAAATGGAATGAATACACATAAACAACTTAATTCTGCATGTCAAATATCTAGAAAAAGAAGAGAAAGTCAAGTCCAAAGCCCAAAGAAGGGAGGAAACTATAAAGATCAGAGCAGAAATTAATGCAATTAAAACTAAGAAAACAATAAAAAGAATTAATGAATTGGAGTTGGTTTTCCGAAAGAATAAATAAAATTGATAAACTCCTAGCCAACCTTATCAAAAAGAGGAAAGAAAAAGCTCAAATTCAAGCAATAAGAAATGAAAAGGGTGAAATCACTACAGATCCTGTGGAAATACAGAAGACCATCAATAACTACTTCAAAAACCTTTGCTCCCATAGGTCTGATAACACAGAAGAAATGGACACATTTCTAGAAACTAATGATTTACCAAACCTGTATCAAGAAGATGTAAAACTGCTGAATAACCCAATTTTAGCTAATGAAATTGAAAATGTAATTAGAACCTTACCAACAAAGAAAAGCTCAGATCCTCATGGATTCACTGCTGAATTCTGTAAGAAATTTAGGGAAAACTTAATGCCAACACTCCTCAAACCCTTCAATGAAATTTAAAGAGAAGCAAATGTCCCTAACTCATTCCTGGAAGCAAGTATTACCCTAATACCAAAACCAGAGAAAGACAGCCAAAAAAGAAAATTACAGGTCAATCTCCCTAATGAACATAGATGCAAAAATCCTCAATAAAATACTGGCAAATAGAATGCAACAAATCATCAAGAAGATTATGCACCATGATCAAGTGGGATTAATCCCAGGAATGGAGGTGTGGTTCAATGTATGCAAATCAATAAATGTAATATACTATATCAACAGAGCCAAAGACAAGAATCACATGATCATCTCAATAGATACAGAAAAAGTTTTCGACAAAATCCAACTCTCATTCATGATAATATATTAAATAGTGCTAATTTCCTATTTCTCTTAAATTCTGTATCATTTCTGTGCTTCTTCTCTGTTTTTCTATTTTTTTTTTGTTTTTGTTTTTTGTTTTTTGTTTTTTGGATCCAGGGATCAAACTCATGACCTCCTGCTGGCCAGGCTGGCATTCATGCTGCTGAGCTAAACCCCTGGCCCAGTTTTGCCTTTTAAAATAAAGAAAATACAGAAAATTGGAATAGATGGTTTTTACCTCAATCTGATAAGAGCCATATATGATAAACCAATAGCCAATATCTTACTAAATGGACAGAAACTGAAAACTTTCAACCTAAATTCAGGAACAAAAAAAGGATGTCCATTATCACCATTCCTATTCAACATAGTTCTGGAAACATTAGTCAGAGCAATTAGACAAGAGAGAGAAATAAAAGGAATAAGGATAGGAAGGGAAGAAGTTCACTTATCATTATTTGCAGATGATATGATACTCTACATAGAAGACCCCCAAAACTCCATTGAAAGACTTCTAGATGTAATAATCAACTTCAGTAATATAGCTGGATACAATGTAAACACTCAAAAATCAATAGCATTCCTGTACATGAACAACAAACTGAGAGAGAAGTAAGGGAAACTGCACCCTTCACTTTAGCATCCAAAAACATGACATATTTGGGAATCAGTCTAACAAAGGAAGTAAAACATGCATACATTGAAAATTACATTCCTCTGAAGAAAGCAATATAAGAGGATTTCAGGAAATGGAAAGACATTCCCTGTTCATGGATAGGAAGAACAAATATTGTGAAAATGGTCATTCTCCCAAAATTTTTATACAGATTTAATGCATTTCCAATCAAAATACTATTTGAATACCTCACAGATTTAGAAAAATCATTCCCAAAATTCATCTGGAACCAAAAGAGACCTAGAAAGCAAAGGCAATTCTGGAGAACAAAGGTAAGGCAAGAGGCATCACAATCTCTGACTTGAAACTATATTACAAAGCTACTGTGATAAAATCAGCGTGGTACTGGAGTAAAAACAGACCTGAAGATCAATGAAATAGATTAGAGGATACAGCCACAACTACAAACACAGTCAGCCACCTCATCTTCAACAAATGGGCCAAGCATGTTCACTGGAAGAAACATAGTCCCTTAAAAGTGGTGCTGGAAAAACTGGCTTTCTATATGCCAAAAACTAAAACTAGATCTGTGTCTATCACCATGCAATAAATTAAAATCAAAATGTATCAAACATCTAAACAGTAAAACAGAAACACTAAATCTGCTGGAAGACAAAGTAGGTAGAAATCTTGACAACATAGGGGTATGCAGAGAGTTTGTGAACAAAAATCAAACTTCACGGGAAATACTTCCCAGAATCAACAACTGGGATCACATTTTACTAAAAAGTTTTTGCACATCAAAAGAAATCTCCAATAGAGTGAAAAGAAAATTCACGAATTGAAGACTGCCTTCCAGGGACCTGCGCAACTGGCGTGGATCCCAGGAAGAAAAAGAAATGGGCCTCTTGGGAGCCCGCCCTGCTGGGCCTGAGCGCCTCCAACCAGGAGACAAGCAAGACTGCCTTCTGGGGGCCTGTGTGACCGGTATGGACCCCAGGAGGGGAAAGAAATGGGCCTCTTGGGAGCCCACACTGCTGGCCCTGAGTGCCTACAACCAGAAGACAACTAAGACTGCCTTCCGGGGGCCTGTGCGACCAGCGTGAACCCCAGGAAGAGAAACATGCGCCCCCTCTCCCCCAGTATGCCTACCAGCACGCCGGCTAAAAATCAAGGAGAAAGCTCTGCCCTTCCCCTCAAAGCAACTTGCTCATTTGGAGGTCTGGCTAAATTGATAGCAACTAAGGTACATAAAACAACTAAATGCTAGTATTGTTTTGTTCATTTTGCAGGCCTAGGGCTGGCAGCCTGAGCATCTCTTTGGAAGATGACAGTACACAATGTAGCAAGAATGGGGGATTCTCTTCTGTCTTGTCTTTGAGGTCCAATATTATTCTCATTGCTTTGCTTTATTCAGATTAATTTTTCGGCCTTATTTTATACTCTGCTTTTATTGGTTTTTTTTTTTTTTTTTGGTTTCATTTTACTATACATGTTGGAATGGTCAGCTATTCTGAAAATAACAAGATATACTATAGTAGCTTTTGTTTTCATAGTATCTTTCTTTGAAGTTCTGTACCAGTTCTACTGCTTTGTTTTGATTTACTTTGTTCTGTTATGTTTTGTTGGATTTTACTATCTTTAAAAGAAAAAAAATGCAAAGAAAATCCACAAATTGGGAAAATATCTTAGCCAACTGTACCTAAGACAAAGGACTTCTATCTGGAACATATAAAGAATTAAAAAAAATCAGGCCCCCAAAATTCAAAGACCCAATCCAAAAATGAGCATCCGAGATGAATGCATAATTCTCAGATGAAGAAATACAAATGGCAAATAAACCTATGAAAAAACGTTCAGAGTCATTGATAATTAGAAAAATGCTAATTAAAACAACACTGAGATTCCATCTCACCCCAGAAGAAATGGCCAAGATCACAAAATCAATCAGTAACAAATGCTGGAGGGGCTGTGGGGAAAAAGGAACTCTTCTCCACTGTTGGTGAGAGTGTAGACTGGTGCAACCACTGTGGAAATCTGTGTGGAGATTCCTCAAAAAACTAGGACTAAATGTTCCATTTGACCCAGCTATCCCACTTCTGGGCATTTTCTTAGAAGACTTGAAAACATCATACCACACTGATATATGTGCACCCATGTTTATACCAACCCAATTTGTAATAGCCAAATCTTGGAAACAACCCAAGTACCCATCAATCAAGGAATGGATAAAAAAGATGTGGTATTTTTATGCAATGGAGTACTACTCAGCTATAAAGAAAGATTGCATTGAGGCTTTTATAAGTAAATGGACACGACTTGAGACCATACTCACAAGTGAAACAAATCAAACTCACATGTGCAAATACCATATTATCTTCCTAGTGTAAGAAATTGAAAAAGTATATACAATCCAAAATGTACAATACACACTGTGTAAGGGTAAGAAACTGCTCAAAAAGGAAAAGTAAGTGGGATACGGTAAAGGAGGAAAGAAGGAAAGGAAAAGGAAAAAGACATAAATTTGTATATACATATGTCCATAAGATAGCTGAGATGACTATATGACTAATTGCATTAGTTCTTACAAAGAACAGTTAATGCTTATATGATTATACTAATTTTACATGTCTATATCTGGTAATCTAAGCAACCTTTTTAAATGTAACAGTATGCAGTATTACAACCATTGTTTAAATCCCTACCATCCTGTTTTGAAAACATATACTATTATTGTTTTGGTTTTGTTGTTTTTTGTCTCTTTTCCTTTTTGTTTTTATTTTATGTCTTTTTTTCTCTTAAGTAAAATATTAAAAAAATTAAAAAAGAAAGGCAATAACGGGATATAGTCTGCTTTGATTGCTTTAGCCACTGTACAATAACTGGACAAATGCTGTTGATTGGGGTATCTGCGAAGACACCTGTAGGAACTGGAGCCACTGCTGAACTTGGGGGAGGCACAGCAGCTACTGGGGCAGGAGCAGCTTTAGAAACCACAAAGGAGTCAATGTCCTTTTAGAGCATTCTGCTATCTTGTCACTTCCCTTTTACTTGTGTAAGGTTGATCATTTTATCTGCAGCCAATTTTCTTTTCAAGAAGGCTAACAGCCTTCCCTTAGGTCCAGCAGGAATAGCTGGTACAGCAGGAGTGGTTGAGGATGTAGGGGTTTATAGATTGGAGAATCTGAGGCACAATGATTACTGAGGGTGGGGTAGTGGTGGTGCTTTTGATTTTAAATCAGTTACTGTACTTCAGTTAGCTTATTGTCAGCAAATACTGCTATATCTGCCTCTTTTTATACAATGATACAAAATGGAGTCCTAGAGGGACATCTTTTGTGCCTTCAAGGACCAGGAATTTTGCCATATTAACTTCTTCCTGTACTTCAAAACTAATAGTGGCCTTGTTGATCTCTGGCTGCCAATAAGTCTCCTTTACTTTGCTCTTCACTCACTATTTTCCTGTCTCTGAACTTTGTCCATTGTCATGGAAAGAGAGAAAAACACAGGAAGACTTACCTGCATGTGAGTAGGATATGAGCTACCAGGAGACTAAGCAGAAGAAGGTGCAGTTGGTGAAGCAGCAGCAGTGGAAGTTGGTGCTGGGGCTGCTTGTGGGGTGGCTGCTGCAGAAAAATTCAATTGCAATTTCTAAAGGCCTCAGCATTCTCAAGCTTTCTAACTGTGATACAAATAATGGCTCGAACTGGAACATCTCTGGTACCTTCAATAAATATCTTTGCCATATAACACTCCTCCAGGCTCTCAAATTCAACAGTGGCTTTATCAATTTCAACCTCTACAATTAGATCACCCCCCGCCATTGATTTTTCCCCTTGTTTTTTTTCCCAATGGACTCTGGTGCCTTCCTGACTTGCGATAGAAAGAGAAGGTAACAGAACCTTCTGATGCAGAAGCCTGGCATCCCAAAAACCCCAGCTGTAAGTGGTTCCAAGGAGCAGTACCAGAGCTGAGGCTCCAGCTGCACAGTGCCTGGGCACCCATAGCTAGGAGGTCTGCTGTTGGAAGGAGCCAGCACAAGGCCACTTCTGAGGCTCACACAAATAGCTCCCGGTCTGTCCTGCAAGGCTGTCCACTGAGCTCGGAATCCTGTCTCTGGGACTGTACTCTGGGCCGATTGCACATTGATGTGCCACACAGTGTCACTGACTCCCTCTCCCTAAACTTCTAGAGTCTCCCAAGTGACTGATTTTCCATGATTTCATTTCTTTTGTGTAGATATATAGAAATGGAAACGTTGGGTCATGTGTTGATTCTATTTTTAATTTTTTGATGAGCTACCATCCTGTTTTCTATAATGGCTACATTATTTTACTAAAAATTCCATCAATAGTGCATAAGTCTCACATACTTTGACATTTTTATAAAAGCTATCCTGACGGGTATGAGATGGTATACATTTTCGTTTTAATTTATTACTCTTGTTGGTCTGTTGTACTTAATTGTCTGGTCTTTCCTTAACCTGGACCAAGTGGGTTGCCTTGTAGGCTTTCTATCAGTCCTTGGTGTCCCTGTCTTCTCTTGGAAACAGGAAACCAGAAGTACAACTCTTGTTCCCCAAACTAGGAGTATAGATTTTCAAGCCTGGGGCCATAGTCAGAATCCTTAGCTTATTGTCTCTAGAACCAAATAAAGGAAGAAGGGTGCACCTAGAAGCTCTTTAAAGAAATACTTTTATTATTTCAGGACTAAATTATTTGCTATTTTTTGAAAGTATAGTAAAGGAAGCATCTGAGCTTGACTGCATTCCTCAATGCTGTCAGTTCCCATCAGGTATGATAGTCTTAGCAGCACGAGGCAGGGGTTGAGGGCACAAAAGACAGATGTCTTTCCTTCCAACTCCTTGTTGATGAGCAATTGCTGCATGCATGTGTTTCTGGAGGGTGAGCATTCTGGAGGACGGGCCCCTCCTCAGAGGGAGTTTGTGCCCTGAAGTCACAACACTCTGTAAAGGATGAAAGGATTTCACTGTAGAGGATGATAAAGGGGAAAGCTCTGACCTGGTCCCTGGAAGATGTGACTAATTGTCCCCTCATCACAGAAGGTGCCATCACAGACCTCACAGTTGCAGAGACATTGGGAGCCATGAATCCAAGACCTGGCTCTGAGTTTATCTCTCCCTTGCCTGAGGGATCTGACTCTGCAGTGTGGTGGCAGACACTTTAGAGATCAATTAGCAAATTCCTGTGTGGCATAAAGAAAACTGGGGCCATTGTATGACATCCATTTGTTCATAAATTTATGGAATTGCTTGCCTGTTAGGAAGCACTGGTGAAAAGACAGGCATAGCCCTTATTCATTTTCAGCATACAACCTAATATGTGGGTTACAATCTAATACATAGGTTATTGAAGAGCAGTGCCCAAAGAGCAGTGAAGAGCAGCAACATCTGTATCATTATTACCTTAATAGAAAGATAAAAAGCCAGTTGCCAAAACTTCTGAAGCAGAAATTATGGCCAAGTTGTGTTCTAACAGTTCTCCTGGTGCTTCTGATGCCCAGAAGCATTTGATCATTGCTGGTTTAATGAAATGGTTTATGATGGTAGAATATGAATATGAATATGACTAAAACACTTGTGCTTATGCACCCCTATGTGTATAATATGAATATGCATATAGGTGTGTCTATGCAGATCTGTCTGTCTGTTCTGTAATTCCCACAACAGCCCATTAGGCTGACATTATTATCTTGCCATTTTTGTAACTGGAAATCTGAACACATATGGTTGAAATTATTTACCAAAACCATACAACCAGATTTGACTCTTTTCTAACATACATGGTGCCTTTAATCTTAGTCATAGTCCCTGGTTCTTCCAGAGATCTTGCCTATTTGATCCAATTATTTTCCCAATGGAGTCTTAGATTTCTATAAATCACTGAATGGGTTATTTCCATTAGCTCCATATTTGCCTCCTCTCTTAAAATACAGGCCTAATGTTGCAGTGTATTTATTCTATAGTACATTTCCACAGGTGAGACAGATAGGCAGTGCCTGACTCTTCCCTTTCTTTTCCTATGATAGCCTTCACGGGGTGTGGTTTGGCAGAGGGCTGCATACCCCTCCCCTACTTCCCTTTTTTTCTCACTTGGTCCCCATCCCAAGGATGGACTGGGGCAGCTTGTCTTGTTCCTCCTGGGTTTCTGCCTCTTCATTCTCTGGCCACTCAGGCTGGAGGTGCAGCTTGGCTGCCAGCTATGGATCCCTCATCACTTTAAGTATACCGGTCGCTGCCCCTGTTTGTAAAAGTGACCAGGAAACCATGCCTAATGTGGCAGAGATCAGGGAGAGATCCAATCCATTGCTAACATTCCTTACCTTCCCATGCTCCAGTAAGCTGTGATGAGCACAGCTAGCCTTGCTGAATATCCTCCCATTCTGGCCCCACAGCTTTGTCTGGAGAAGCAATAACCATTGATGCAACAACTGTTGCTTCTTCCCAATATTTTGGTGAACTGTTGCCATGAGAGCTGTAGCTGTCCTGGATGCACTGCAGCTGCTTGTGCCAATCATAGGCTTACACTTGGACTAATCACAGGCCTGAAGTTGCTATATAAACATTTTAGTCTAGGAAGGCTTTCTCTGGCATACAGAGCACGCTGTGCTGCCACACAGGTTCTGCTAAAATAAAGCCTCACTCTGGTCCTATAAGTCTGCTTGTGATTTGTTTCTCTGAGAGTGTGGGCTTAGAAGGTCCTGTAAAGTTGCTGAAATTTCTTATCCTCAGTAGAACTGCTTTAAAAGAAAGAGCAATGAATTAGGGGTTGTAATCCTGAAGAAGTCCAGAGATAAGCAGTACCAGTGAAGATCACTAACAGAACAGTAGCCAACAGGGTCAAGTCACAGCATCTGACACAATCTGATACTGAGCAGCAACAACCAGCAATGGTAGAAACCAGTAGAACTGACCAATACGGAATTTACTGGAGTCCACTAGCGGCATCAGGTTTGCTATCAGAGCTGTACTTTGCCAATTCTTGATTTGTATCTTAATTGAAAAAAAGAACTTTCAGCTGATTGGCAACATGGGGATCTTGCAGGGCCTTTTTTGCCCTCATAGGCCATCCCTAAGTTTCCATCACCCAGTTTCTTAGGTGGGGTTGATGAGTGTTGGATGGAGAAAGGCTTGAAAGTCCAAAGGGGGATTATTATAAGATCTCGCCTCTATTCTTTCTAATACAATACTAGAAATAGGGATACAGTGGAAATACTATTCCCTTAAGATCCAGGAGAAACACAGAATTGGCTGTGAGAAAAGAGGATTCATATCCAAGAAACTCCACCCTCCCTCAGGGACAACGGACAGGTAATCACACAGACCCTTATTGGGGCAAGAAATGCTCTGTGGCCTGCACTGTCTTCTGGAGATAGACTCTGATTACCAGGATAACAAGACCTGGATACAGAAACAGATTGGATAATGATAGAAAAAAGGAGTCTCTAAGTGAGACAGAAATTCTCCAGTGACCTTGTGCTTTCCCACTGCCTGGGAGGAGCCAGTGTACATGTCACTTTTGTAGCTAGAGACAAGCACCTTGGGACATAGAAGTATCTAAAGATAAGTGTGTATGTGTGTGTGTGTGTGTGTGTGTGTGTGTGTCCTTTTGTGGGTTTTGCATGCTTTGTGTGCTTTGATGTATCAGTGTACTTTTGAAATTTATGTACTTTATTTAGTGTTTTGTGATTTTAAAAATACATTTGGTAATTGGAGTTATAATCTTAGGTGCATGGTTTAGAATATATGACAGACCTTCAACAGTAGCTTTGCTGACATTCTCTGGTCATTCTTCTTGCTCCCCACCCTCTAACACTGTCATGGTTTGCATCTGGATATCCCCTCAAAGCCTCATGCAGTCATGGATAGTGGACTTTTCTGAAGTGACTGAATCTAGAGTTTGTCATTTGTTCATTGTCTATTTCCGGGATTATTGGTGTGAGTGCTACACCTACCCTAGGGTTGGTAGCTTGCATGAAATATAAAGGAGGAAAAGAGACTTGCTCCTCCCCTTTTGCTCTTGTTGCTTTTGCTATCTTCTGCAGCTATAAACTGTTGGCTCTCTGCCATGCCACATTACTTGGAGTTAGCTGATCATTAGGAATGAAACCTCCACAAACTATGAGCTAAATAAACCTTTCCTTCCTTAACTTTGGATGTTGGGTATTTTGTCTCAGCAGTGAGAAAACAGTAATTAGGACAAACTCTTTTCCAATGACTTATCTTCCTTCTTTCTTTCCTGTCCTTCTACAATAACTATTTTAACAAAACATGCAGTACCTCCAGGATCAGGGAGATGGACTCAAAAGAGACTGTTCACAAAGCCTCTCCAATTGCTCAAAGAACTACCACTTATCAGACTCTCCTTTGAGTCTTACACTACTGTGAGGCAGCAAACAGGTTGCATAGTATTATTTGTAATGCAGAGTTTGGTGGAATATTGCCAAGAAATGTACCTGCCAAGTCTCAAGGAGTGTGAGGCAGAAATCAGGTCAGAATTTTATGCCTGACATCCAGGCATGCTGCCTTCAAACAAGGGTCTGACTTCTAGAGATCAGAGATAACCTACCTACGTATATTTAAGAGAGGGTAGGACTAAAGACCATGCCTCACCTCTTGGGACCCTGTTTATGTCTTTCTGCAACTATCTATTCTTTTCCTCTCTTTCTTAACCTCCTGTTTTGAGGTCTTTACTGTAAAATGAAGGAAGTATATTTGGTGTTCTCAGAGATTCCCTCCAGATCAGGTGAGTTATCTAAGATCCCTGTTTGTAGAAGGTATTTTGCTAGAGTGAAATACTTGGGTTACTCACTCAAAAACACAGAATTCCAGAATTCATCCCAGATTTTCTTAATTTAGATTCCTAGAATGAGAATATAGCACTTTCCATTTGAGTATGATTCTGACGTTCTGGAAGTGGAAAGTATGGTTATAATGAATACCAAAGTGTATAAGCTTACTCAATACCCAGAGAGGGTTGAAACTTGTACACATCTAGCCTTAGAATGGGTAGGATACGGTCATGGTGGCAAAAACAGAGCTGTTACCTATCTTTTCAGAGAGACTTTATGTAACTCCATGTGCGTGGAGTCAAATTTTACATTTCTCAGTCTGGAAGTACCTTAAGACCAAGGAGTTTCTTCCTTTCTCTTTCTTAAATCTTCAACTTCACTTTCACACAAAACACTCAGAATGGGACTTTATCTATGTCTGAATGAGGTGAGGTCTGGCATATATTGGAAGTTGCTCAGGGGAAATGTGAGCCTGTCTGTAATATGTATTCTTTCCTTGGTATTCCCCAAACTTTAAGAGCAAAGAAATTTTACACCCCACAGATTTTTTACTACATACTAAAATACCTTGGATGCATGAGAAAGAAGCACTGTGACACAATAAAGAGTAGTTCAGCTGCTGATATTAGAATACATGGTTAGATAGTACTAGTAATTAGAGGACAGGCTGTGTACAGTTAATACTCTGTTAATGTGTAAGAGAATAGCTGAATGGTGAAGTATACTTGACCCCTGACCATAGTGCAGTCTGGAATTCTGGCATGACTGGATGCATCAAAGAATCTGCATGGTTGTGTTTGATACTTGTCAGGAAAATAGGCTGTTGCTTGATTATCCTTGTGCTTCACATTGCTACGTAGCATCCAGCTAGTAACTCCCGAAACCTGATCTGGAAGGTGAACTCAGAAGTAACTGAAGGACTAGAAATATTACTTACTACATGTTCCTTACTACATATTGTCATAAGAACCCTAAGCTGGATCAACATCTTTCCTCTCTTTTCTAGTGTTACATATCTACCAGAAAGAAAAGCATTTATTACCATGCTTCAGTGCATTCATTCAATTACAAATATTTATAGGTTTCTGCTATCTTCCAGAAACTGTGACTGACCTGGAGATTTTACAGTAAGCAAAGCAGACAATCGCTATGACGAGAACTTCAACGAAGGAGACACAGTGTACATAGAAGCCCTTAGAATGGGCAGCATAGTGCATCAAGTGCTGGAGGATGTCACTATAACTAAGAGATATAAAAGGTGAGTGGAAATAAGTTGATGAATGGAGAAAGGAGGAGAGTGCTTCAGGCAGAGACGACAGCGGACGTGCTGTTATCACAACTGAATTAATGACTCAGGAGAGGAATGGATTCTCGTTTGCAAAACATCCTTTCTGGTACATAACAGTGCATGGAGGCTCTCTGCTGGCCTCAGAACTCCATTTTAAATACTGATCTAGTGAACTTTTTATAAATGCCTTGGAAAAAGACTTGAAAAGAAACTGACCTATATTTTAGGTGTCTTCAAGTTATGAGAGAAATGAAGTATAAATTGTTAATTCAACAAGGGTTAGAATCATGGAATCTATGTGACACAATAAAATGTAACTAAATCCATCATAAAACTCAGAATTTAAGATACATATCAGCTGTGCTTGCAGTGATGAGTGGATGTATGAATAACTGCATGTATGAAGAAAGCTCATTTGATTAAAATTTTATTCTGGAATGGGTGGAAATCATCTATTTCAAATGGTGATGGACTCTTGCTGTTAGTGGCTATTCCTGAGTTGTCATGTCTGAGAAAATAAAACTTTATGTTCTAAGTGTCTCTTATTCTTCTTGACTCAGACAGTGTAAACTGTCACTGAGTTCAGGTCAAAATGAGCAAGGCCAGGGGAAATGACATTCTGTGTGCCAGCCACTGCCTGAGCCAAAAATTCTTTTCTCATTTTTCTAACAACTTTAAAAAGCATTTATTCCATTTTTGATAAAAATAAAATCTAAGGAGGTTAAGTAGCTGTCTCGGCACACATCTAAGACCAGTTAGTGCTAGAATCCAAATATAGCCTTATTTTGCTCCAAACTTCATCTACTTCTCTTGTGGACAGAAGAGTACTGTTATCTTTGGAAAAGAGTGTCATACTTTCATCTCCCATATCTGAAGTGCTTTCATTCAGAGAAAGAATATGCCTTTTAGTAAAATTCAGGAGTTTAAATTCTGTATAGAAAAATAATTAAGGGAATGTTCTTGCTAGAAATAAGGAAAAAATTAGAAATGTTTGAAATGTAATGCACTACTTATGCATGCATTCAACAAGGATTTACCTGAATATCATTTGAGATTTTATTATGTACCACTAACTATTCTGAATGTTTGGGACACATTCATGCACAAAACTGAGGTAAATTATTTAAAAATATTTTGTACTTGATTTGGCAGTGAAATATTCACTCCTAAGGTGGGTAGAGGTAAAAGAAAATGATTGGTTTAAGGAACTGCTACTCAGTGAAGATGTCAGCCAGCAGGTAAGTCAAGTCTCAGATCCAGCAGAGACTAGGTGAACTGAAGGGATGCACATAGAGGAATGTATGGGACTAGTCTTGAGCGCCTGCATGGAAGAGGAATTGAAGGAAGGAAAAGTTACATAATAGCAGAAGGAAAGGGACGGGGGAGTTGGTTGTGGGAAATTAGGCAATTGTTGAGTGTAGAAAGGATAAAAGGTTTGTGAGACAAGGAAGCTCCAATACCATGGTAAATGTTGGGTTAAAGGACAGTGAGCTAGGCAGCTATCACAATGATCACCAGTATATTGATGCCACACAGTCAGTTTGCCATTAGCATTATTCCTTGGATGAGCCAGAGGGAGAGGAAATACCAGAGAGGGGAAGCTTTGAAATCACTCGGAAATACTATGTAAGCTAAATCAGGATTGGGTCCTTAGTCACAGGAAGATGTCATGGCTTGACACAGTCTGAACTGAAAGGTTGAGTTGTACAATCAATTAATTAATGAGTCATTTTCATGATATCTCACTAGCATTCTTCAGATGTCTGTTTTGTTCAATCAGAAATCCATAATGTTAAATGGAATAAATCAGACAGACAAGATAAATATAATATTGAGAAACTCTCAATGCAAATGAATTAAAGAAACAAAATAAAAGACAGAAAATAGGTAACAGGGAGAAATGTCTTTTGCAAAACGAAAGGAAATCTATAAGAGATAGAGGGGTAGAGAGGAGAGATGAAAGGGATAAAAAATAATTAAGATGTGCAATGTACATGTATCAACTCTCCATGATGTGATCATTATGTACTGCAAACATGTAGTAATAAAGTCAAAATTAAAGCAAAAGAAATCCAGGAGCTGTTCTCAGTGAGCATAGTTTTACAGTCTCAGGTCTACTGATACTTTGGGATAATTCTTTGTTATGAGATGACTGTTTTGTGCACTGTAGGGTGTGTAACAATACATGACAGTAGCTGTGATGATCAATCATGTCTATAAATTGTCAAATGTTCTTTCGGGGTAAAGGTAAAAGAGAAGGATGAAAAGTTAATCTCTCCTGCCCACACTATTTAGAGGAAAGAAAGCCAGGCTTTGTACTTGGGGAACTGCCAATTCAATAGAAAGTCATGTCTTGCCCTTGTCTTCATTTCAATGAAACGTCCTTTGTTCAAAGTAAAACAGTTCTATAGATACAACTTTATGGGCCTATAGAGGGTTCTAATTTTCCTCCCCAGGGGAGTTGTGACCTGATTATAGAAGAATAAATTATGTTGGCTTTTATAGCTATTATGAGTAAATCATCTGTGATTATAATTATGATCATTATTTGAGAAACTTGTTCTATATCTCAGAATATGGATTCTCTAAACTTCCTTCTTAGTCTGTTATGAAATACTAGGGGCAATGTGAAAAATGTTATAAACAGAAATTTCAGTTGCCTTAAAAATTGTAACACATGGAATTTGTTACAAAGAGAAGTGATTTGTATTGATGGTTGGTGGAGTTAATAGGTAAAGGAAAAAGTGACAAAAGACACAAAGGCTCTAAGAGGGCCTTCAGTAAGCATGTTGACACTCTCTTCTCCAAGGTCCTGCCTAAATATCACGCAACATTTGAGAATAAAAAAGATTATGAATTAGGGATACTAGTGTGAATGACTTGGGAAAATTTGGGGCTATCAGTTAAAAATTAGGAGCCCCTGAAATTCTTCATGTGTGAGAATTTAATTAGAAAGACTGTACATTAGGCTTTCCTGATGTAAGCGATATTTATAGGAGATAAGTCAAATTCTCTAAAAAAGTTAACATTTTATGTTCCTCTACCTGAAATTCTTGGTGGCAAGACTATTTTAGAATTCAGAACTCTTGACCAGGGGTACAGCTCAGTAGTACAAGGGCTTGCCTGGCAAGCACAAGGTCCTGAATTTGATTCCTGGTATCAAAAAAAAAAAAAAAAAAGTCAGAACTCTTTTTACAGGATGACAATACAATGAATAAAAATTTTCAGTGTATTTCAGAAATGGACATGTCTAATCCCAAAGTTGTTGAATTGAAACCAAGAATTCTACCACATTTTAGGCAGGAATGGTGAGCAATCCAGCCTCTCCAGCTCCACATACATACACATCTATTATTTTGTGGCATCAAGGATCCTATTCCTTAGAGATGGCATTAGTATTTCTACAACAGAATATAGGAACATTTGCATTATGGTGAATGAACTTACAATCAGTTCAGGCTAGTTTATCTTCTTTCCTATCAAATGAGTATTGACAATACAAAAACACTCACGACACTTATGAGTTTTTAGATTTGGATGCAAACATGGGAGTATGGATATGCGGTAGTGTTTTGGGAGATTATTGGCAATGGTATCATTTCTTCTCATTCCTTACTCCTGTTATCTCTATCCCAGGTTTTCCCTAGAATCTTCTTCCATATTAGAATGCAATATGATTGCCATTATTTTCCCCTGATAAATAAACAATAAACATGCAAACAGCAATCATAAAATTAAACTAAGGTGTTCAGTGCATTTCTGGAGAACCCTGGCCTAACACTGACCACACACAAGTGAATCAGTCTGCTTTTCACCCTTACCTTGAAGACCATCTATACCTTTCTACCCCATACATTTTGCACAGTGCTTCTTCTTTATAAGATGCCTACTCTCCCAACCCCAAAATCTCCACGGATCTAAGTGTTCTCACTTATAAAACCTATATTTGACTGGTTGTGTATAAAACATTTTTCTTGACTACCTCTCTTCAGAATTTCTCTTTGCTTCCCCTCCAAAGCTAATTTGTATCTTTCTTCTGAAAATGTAGTAACATTTATTAACTCTCTATATATTTTTCCTGTTTGGAATTTATTAATTTATTGGTCTTACAATTTGGGTGATTTTCATCAAATTTTGAAAATTCTGACCTTTATTCTATTTTTTCTTTCTTTGTGCGAGTCCAAGTAAATGTATGCTGAACTAGAAGGTATTATTTAATAGGTTACAATCTTGTGTTCATATATTTTCAATATTTCTCATCTTTTTCCAGTTCATCCTAAGTATTTTTTTCAAGTACACTAATTTGCTCTTCTATAGTTTACAGACTGTTGAAACCATTCAGTGGTTATTTTTAACATTACATTTGATTTTGCACTTAAATCTTTCCATTGTACATTAAAAAACCAGATTTGCCTCTGTTTATCCATCTGTCTAGCTCTAGTTCTATCTCTAGCTCTATCTATCTATCTATCTATCTATCTATCAATCAATCAATCAATCATCTATCTATATTTATTTATTTATGCCTTTATTTATGCATCCATCAATTTCTTGAATGTTAGAACATGTTGTACATTATCTTGGCTACTTTTCTTTCACCATACTAATATTTTCCTAATCTTTCAAAGATGACCTTTCTATGATTATCTCCACCTAAAAGAGGTTTACACTTTGCTGAGTTTTCTAGGGAAGGCCTCTTTTTTCAACCACTATACTGCATATGTGCATCCAGACACATACACATATATAGGCAAACCATAATTCAAAAATGTGGATTTTTACACTAAGCGAAGCATAACCAAAAATATAGATGGGAAATCATTATTATCTAGGATGGAAGGAATGAAGGAGTTGTGTGACCAGGATCCATAAGCATGAACATATGACTGTGAGGACAGTCATCACAAAATAACAGAGTACTTCAGGGGTGGTGCTTTTTCTTTCTGCCCACTCTGAGCTCAGTGAATGGAGGATAGGTGAAGATTTGCCAGTCATCACCTGTCACAGAACCACGTGGGTTGAGGAGGCAAGTCTTCCCATGCCGAAGCCCTGCCTCATACCCTGGCAACAAAGCTCAAGGCAAGGATAAAAAGGTTCAGGGCCAGAGTATCTTCCATCCACTCACCTCTTGAGGTGTCCAGAGATCCCGCGCTGCTTGTGATCTTGGTAAGTGTCCAGTGGGAACAGAAGCAGGGACTTCTCAGAGGCATGCTCAGACTAGAGCAAGCAGGAAACCTGAGTTGGATACCCAGGAACTTGGAATTGTGGAAGGCAAGGAAGAGAGGAGCAGCAAATTTGAAAGCAGAGGGTGAGGTGTAGAGTAAGAGATCAAGAGCAACTGGGAAGAATTTTGGAGCTGTGTGCTACAGTTTTAGAGAAATCAGGTTGATTATAGTGGCTGATTGTGTTTCTCTGATTTCAGATAATAAAAATGCTGGCCACTAGATTATGCTAAAGTGGGCTGTATAGTGAAAATATAATTTTGGAGGTATAGCCATGCCTATTTTTAGCAAAAAGGTGCTGAGGACACTGTACTTAGACGAAGAAAGACATAGGGACACCTGTGGCTCTGGTTAGACTCAACAAGATTGCTCTGAAGAACAGAGCCTTGGATTAGTAGTCAGGAAACTAGAAACTGATCAGTAATGCACTGATAACATTAGACCAGCAAAGTCACTTCTTTTGGCTTTAGGTTATTCATTCATAGATTGACTTGGCTGAGACAAATTGACTTCAAGTTGCTTTGTGGTTACAGTTATTCATATTCTTCAAAACCAAAATATTTTCAAATATCTTCCCAAAGGAAATACTTTTTTTTAAAAGGAGTCTTTCATATCTAAACTGCTCCCTTTATCAGATATTTTCAGAAATCTCGGTGATGTGCCAGAATGGATGCTATACTACAGACAGTTTATTTCTGTGTCTTTTCTCCTACACTTAGGAGATTTTAATGAACAGGCACACTTTGTTTGTTTGGAGATTATATTGCTTGACACTTTCCCAAATGAGATTTAAAATAAAAATCAGAAGGGAAGCATCTAACAAACTATGAAGAGGGATTTAAAAAAAAAAGTCAGAGGTGATTTTCCTGACTCTCAAAATGAGAAAACTGGAAATTAAACTGAAAGGATAAAAGTGTTCAGTGGTAAAGTGCACCATGGTCTGACATTTGTTTTCCTCTCCCTCAGCTCCTGAATCATTACCCACCAGGATGTCCTGCCAGCAGAACCAGCAGCAGTGCCAGCCTCCCCCCAAGTGTACTCCCAAGTGTCCTACACCAAAATGCCCTCCAAAGTGTCCCCCAAAGTGCCCCCCAGTCACTTCCTGCTGCAGTGTCAGCTCTGGGGGCTGCTGTGGCTCTAGCTCTGGTGGCTGCTGCAGCTCTGGTGGCTGCTGCAGCTCTGGAGGATGCTGCTCAGGGGGTGGCGGCTGCTGCCTGAGCCACCACAGGCGCCGCAGGTCCCACCGGCGCAGACACCAAAGCTCTGGCTGCTGCAGCCAACCCTCAGGGGGCTCCAGCTGCTGTGGAGGAGGAAGCAATCAACAATCTGGAGGCTGCTGCTGAAGTGTACCTTGATCCCAGAAAAGAAGAATTAGAGGCATGAAAGCAATAACCTCATCTTCCTTAGGGCTGATTATGAAGCTAAGAGATTTTAGTGAAAACTTCAAGCTCTGTCCTCAAAAATGCTTCTGAGGTAGAATCCAGAAATCAGTGACCT
>RJWM01012872.1:0-55245 GCA_004363535.1 Dasyprocta punctata | reverse complement strand
GAATTTCAGATAAATATGAAAGAAAATTAATATAAATAAGCCTCACACGACATACACAGTATATACCTACATCAAAAAAATTATTATCTGAAGTTAAAATTAAATAAAATCAAATTTAATTATGTATTGTGTATCATTATTTGCCAAATCTGGCAACTCAAGAAGAAATTTTAACTATTAAACAGGGAGCTAATATAGTTGGCCACAGAACCTCTCCATGTTGATCCTTTATCTCTCCAGAAAATTTAACCTGAATGCTCACTTTGGCACTAAAATTAGAAAATTAACCTGAATATCTAACTTCAGAGACTAAACAGTTGGTTTTATAATTGCCAACTGTGACGCTTAATTTCATGTGTTAACTTGGCTAAGCCATGGTATTTGGTCAAACAATCTGGAGGTTGCTGTGAAGGGTTTGCTTTTTTGTTCTGGCTTGCTGTTGCTTAGGTAAGAGCAGCATATACACTAATAGACTTTGACTAGAGCAGATCACCTTCCAAAATGTGGATGGACTTTGTCAAATGAGGCAAAGATCTAAAGGGAAAGTAAACTGGGGACCTGAAAGGAAGAGGCAACTACCTCAACTCTATCTTGGGCTTTAAATGAGAGCGTGGGCTCTTTCCTGGGTCTCCAGTCCAACCACAGAGGTGAGCCCACCAATGCCATGGGTACTGCAAGCCAGTTCCTTAAAGTAACAGCCTCTCACTCTCACTTTGTAATGCACAACCTCACGTAGTACCTGAGTCAAACACTAGAAAGCTATTTCATTAAGGTGAAGAGACCCTGGGATACAGCTCAGTAACACAGCGTCTGCCTAGCAAGCACGAGATTATGAGTTCGAATCCCAGTATCAAAGGAATAAAACAAACAAAAAAATCATCATTAAAGTGAAAAACATAAACAGGCCTATAAACCAACTAGAAAACATGCAAGCAGCTTTCCTGGACACTTTTTACTCATCTGTGTGCGTGTTCTGGGATTAAACCCAGTGCTTCCTTCATGCACTTTACCAGTGAGCTACACCCAAGCTCCCTTTCTTTCCTTAAAATAAAAATAACATTTAATTAATAGCCAGTCAGTAACCAGTTTTTTTTTCACTAAATTCAAAACTTTCCTTTGAAACTTGCCTTGAAATGGCAGTTGGAAGTGAATTTAAAGACAGATTTCTTTTAAATCTGCACTCGTTTTATAATCTAGTCATAGTAGACCTTTCAAAATACTTGACTTTGAATTACATATATTCTAATAGCTTTTTTACTGCACCAAAATGAGGTTTACAAACTTCTCCATGCAATTACTCTGCTTCTGGGAATGAAAATATCTCAGAGGAGCTCAGCGAAGATTAGTAAAATTAGATGCTAAAGTGTTAATGGTAATTTTTTAAAGCTTATAACAATGCATTCATGTGTATATATCTTCATTTTGCTAGACCTTGTGCTCAAAGAAAATATTTATTTTCCATAAAATAAAAGTTTCTGGCACAACACTTAAGTAACGTATTGCTTTCCTTTAGCCCAAGAATTGTCTGCAGTGACAGCATTATCAATATTTTTAAGAAACTTCGTGGGTGTGGCAGAACTTGTCATCCTTTGATTTAAAAACAAAAATGTTGTTAGGGTAAAAAAATACTCATTTTTTCATTCATTACATTGGTTTTTTTTAATCTCTAGGATTTGATATAATTTTCCTTCAAATAGAAAATAGAAAATCAGAATTACCAATATTTTAATCAGACAAATTCAGAACGCAGTCTATGACACTATGAAAGAACAGAAAATACGAAATAGGGGGAAAAAGAAGAAAAAATAGTCACACAGTACAGACGTCTAGATTTCTCAAGTACTATATTTCCTTTAGAACCTTAGCACAAGAAGTACCAGTACTCCTTTTTGTTTTTGGAGGCCAAGTCGGCCCTGGCCTGTGTAAAGTCAAAGCTTAAACCCTGTGCTGTGGTTTACTCCCCTTGGGCCCCGCTCTCCGTTTGCTAATGGAGCCAGCATCTGCCTGGCCTGACATTCTCCCTGCGTGCCTGACTCAGAACCCGAGTTCCTGTATAATGAATAACCTGGCCCTGGGCCACTGGAGCACAGCCTGTAATCCCAGCACTCGGGGAGGCTGAGGCAGGAGGATCATAAATTAAAGCCCAGCCTGGGCAACTTAGCGATTTAGCAAGGTCTTTCATAAAAAAGAAAGAAAGAAAGAAAGAAAGAAAGAAAGAAAGAAAGAAAGAGAGAGAGAGAGAGAGAGAGAGAGAGACAGAGACAGAGACAGAGACAGAGACAGAGACAGAGAGAGAGAGAGACAAAGAAAAAGAAAGAAAGAAAGAAAGAAAGAAAGAAAGAAAGAAAGAAAGAAAGAAAGGAGCAAGCAAAGGTCTGGGGATGTGGGTCAGTACGGGTTCAGTCCCTGGTAGAGGGGCAGTGACTGTAGCTGGCGTTTTGTACAGGAACAGGACACTGCTGGACAGAAGCACAGGACATTCACCCAACGTTTTGGGTTGCGCGGCCCCTCCAAACCAGTCCGCCCAGGAGCATGTCCGCGGCTCTAAACGCAAAGCCGCGGGGGGGGGGGGGGCTACCTTTCTGTGAGGACTGAAGTCAACAGTGGCCCTAAAAACATGAAAAGGGAAAAAATGTGGCTGGGGACCGGAGAGCGAGCCGGAGCAGACCGCGCGGAGCCTGGACGTCAGGCGCTTCCCACGCCGTGCGCTGGGCTCCCCTCCCTCACCGAACGGGAGGGCTGAGTCTGCCTTCCAGACTCTCAACCGTCTCTCCAGGAAAAACCTCAATACTTTTCATTTTATTGACAAAGCATGACTATAGGTTTGTGGCACACGGTGTGACACATATCCATTATCTTCATACTTAGAAGTTGTTCCTTCTTTTAAAATGATACATTTTCTCCTTCCACCAATCAACCTCAAAGTCCTCAGAGCCCAGCCTCTGGAAAGCCGGTTCTGCTGTCTGCATCTGAGTTCGCTTGGTTTAGCACCTGTAAGAATTGAAGGCGTTTGTCTTTCTGTGCCTGACTTACTTCCCTTAGCACGACGTCCTTCAGGTTTGTTAACACTGTTGCAAATTTAAGGATGAATAGTATTCTTTTATGTATCTGTACATTTCCTCTTTTTCTTCATCTACAGATGGACATTTTAGCTGATTCCGTAACATAGCTGCCTATTCCAGCTTGGACGAATGGTGTCTCGTCTCCCTGTTCTTCAGTGTTTTTGCAGTGACAGGTTAAAGAAAAATTACAGGAGCCGGGCGTGGTGGCACACGCCTTTAATCCCAGCACTCAGGAGGCTGAGGTAGGTGGAGCGTTGTGAGTTCGAGGCCGGCTTGGGCTACAACGCGAGCGCAAGGCTGGCCTGAGCTACATAGGGCAACCCTGCCTCAAAAAACTAGGGCCAAGAGTTTGGCTCAGTGACTTAAGCACCTGTATGACAGGCGTGAGGTTGTGAGTTCAATCCCCGGTGCTGCAAAAAAAAAAAAAAAAATTACAGAAACAAGTGAGATTCAGTGGAAAGAGGACTGTCCTATGAAACATAGCATGTGGATAGGCATCCTAGACGTGGCAATTAAAAGCTATACAAATTTAAGCATATAATTTTTGCTTTATTATAGTTTGGAGTAAAAAAAGAAGAAAATGATGTCCGATAGGAATGACCAGGTCTTATCTGAATCTCAGTTCATTCTTCTGTAAAATGTGATTTTCAAAAAATTTCTCACTTGGGGTAATGACGGCTGGCTGTTGGAGATGGTGTTCCCAGATGAAATGGTACACACAAAGGTCCAGCATGGTTGGGAGTTAGAGTTCAGTGAATGGGCGGCTTCTCCCCCTTTTCCACTCTGAGAGGTTTTCTCCAGTTGTCTGAGGATGCAGTGACTCATAAACTGAGTCTACACCCCCATGGGCTGTACATTCTAGAAACTGTGGATATTTGAAGAATAACGGAAATAACATGCCAGAGTAGTGAGTTAACTGCAGTGCTTTAATGTGCTGTTTTTTAAATCAAAATGCCTGCTCAAAAATTTATATTTAGGCATGTGTATTTATCAAGTGCCAGTGCTCTTCATGATTTCCAATTCCTTGCAAAGAAAAATGCAAAATTGCTGAGAGACGACAAGACTTCAGAAATCCAGATACAGATGGCAACGGTGTTTTTTTTTTTTTTAATGCAATAAAATGCCGATCCCTGCATTGTCATTGTTTGAGATGATTAGTCTTCAGAATATCATCCCAAGTATACTGGCAAGTCTCTTGGAAATAAGCAAAGAAAAAAAAATCAAAAAGCATCTATTTTTAGCTTTTCAGTAAGCCATTTCTTGCTTTGCTGCGGCAGTTATTCCAAAATTGGTCTCAGTTTTATTTGAACTGCTCTAAGGAAAAAAAAAAAAAAAACTTGTGAGATGTAATTTTAAATACACATTACCAAATTTAATTGATTTTTATTATGAGTATAAGAAGGACAAACTGTATCAGGTATTTATTATCAACCACCGTATTTGCAAAACAATCTGTCTACCCCATCCTGGCTTCAACCTGCTGCTGACCCCACAAAGGCAGCCCGACACCCCAAGAAGGCAGGATGGGCTTCCTCCCCAGCGCTCCCAGCCGTACTGGCAGGGCACTGTCTGCCTAATGGAACCCTGGAACCCAGCCAGAGCGGCAGCCTGAGTGTGTGGTGTGGCGTTTTGTTTTTGTTTTTAATGATCACACGTTTTACAATTACATGCACACACACACACACACACACACACACACATATACTGAAGACAGAAGTGGGGAAGATAGTGTGGGGATTGAGGAGCACTTACTTTATTTAGAAAAACAAACCCAAAAAAGTCAGTTAAAGATGAATTTTTCAAATGTCACATGAAATAAATTAGATAAATGATTAAAAAACAGAAAATCATGGCAAAGAGAGAAAAGGAAAAAAAAAGAGAGTTAAGTATGTCAAATTTTACTGTAAGAAATTGTCAGAAATATCACCAGAAAGTGTGTAAATTCAGAAATAGACACACATTTAAATTTTTTAAACAATGTTTTCTGCCTAGAAATTGCAGAGAAAGAAAATGATTTCCTCCGAGTAAATGTACACGTGCTTCAAGTTATTATGGTTTAAAAATAAAATCCAAAGTTTATAAAGTGTATAATTTTGTTTACCATTATATTTCTAGGCTTTGTAAAGTTTTATGAAGTTACTCTTTACACATACATTGCATTCATGTGCACAACATTTAATCATATCAAAGAACTCACAGTTGCGAAGTCTGAAACTACCACAAAAACATGTCAGCAAGCAAAAAAACCGTGTGTTCAGAGCTACTTGGTTTTTAGTAAACTACAAAAAAAGAGTTCAGAAAAGCATAAGGCTGGCTGTCAGGAAATGAGCTTAAGCAAAGGAAATGGGAGATGTCTGGTTCAGGGGATTTGAGAAAGGCTTTTACCAATCGGTGCTTTTGTTTTGCTTTTCATGCTAAGTCAGGATACATGCCTTGTCTTTCACATGTACAAAGAAAGAAATTCCAAGGTGATAAGATAACATCTAGGATGGTACAAGGCCCACAGAAAGGTGTTCACTTGTAGTCCAGCACCAGTCTTGCTTGATCTGGGCTGAAACACTTTGCTGGAAGAGAGGAGTTAATAACACTTTGGGTGCTGATATTTTTCACAAGATGAAAATTGAAGCTAGGGCAACTAATCTCTGGCTAGGATTTGGCATTGGACTTTGAAAGTTCACATTGAGTCATCTGCCAGGATTCTCATAGACAGACCAAACATTCAGAGATACATGAGAGTGTGTGAGTGGGTAGCTAAAGCCTGACATTAGTAGATGGTCAACTAAAACGTTTGCTTACAGCCTCTGTAGAAGTCCCATAACACTCTTGCCCCAACTACCATACATTGCTGTCCCTAAATCTTTCCTATACAGAAATTCCAAACTGTTCATAGAAAATTAGTCTGCAGATATCCATAAAGTAGACACCCATAAAGAAGATGGGATAAGAGCTCATGTAGCAGTAGAAAGGGAGAGAAGGAACCAGCTCCCAACAAATGCTCAGTATGCACGAGACTAGCTAGTGCTCAGCACTTTTCTTTATAAAAGTCACTAACGTTCTCATAAGAAAATTCCTAAACTACTTTCACTGAGGTTTTGTAGCTTGCAGTCTAATAATTTCTCACCACAACATAGGTTTGGGTACTGATAGGTTTTTCTTGGTGCAGTAAAGAAAGAAAGACAGGAAAAAGAAAAGGCCCTTATTGTGGGCACAGGAGGGCTGCAGAAGAGGGCAAGATCCCTCCAAGGCAGACAAAGAAGTGGTAGGCTCTCATTAGGTTTGACAGGGTGTGGAGTTTGAAGGGGTGGGCAGAATGACATATTGACTGCCGATTGGGGGAATGCTGGTGCACAGGCGAAAAGCAGGAAGTTCAATTTTGGGCTTGGAAGAAGAATGTGGAAGTCAGTAGTACTGATGGGACACGCTATGGCTCTAGGGCCCAGGGCCATGTTGGGCAGGCGCCATGCTGAGTTTCATATGGGCGGAACTCATCGTTCCCATCTTTTGGTTGTTAGGGGGCAATGACTCAGACTGTTTTCTGCTGACAAGAAGTGCTGTGGTGGGGGCTGTTGTGGTTGTCAGGATGACCAGTTGGGCCCATGAAGAATCTGGTGCTGGGGTCTCAGCCAGGACAAGGAGTTGTCTGGTAGTGAAGGTCCACAACCTATACTGAAGAAATCTTGATAACAAGTTTAAATAGACAAGGAGCTATAAGCAAAACATAACGTAGTTTGAGGAGTCCCACCAGGGGGAGAAGATAGAGGGTCCAGCCTCCTAGGGAAAACCAGATGGAAAAAAATCTTGGTAAGAGGCACCCTTGGCTCTAGAGGCAATATATTTCCAGATTTTTACCTTATCCATCACAAAAACTGGTTGATTAACAAAATAACAGCATTTTTTTTTCTTAGCATGGCACAGGTGCTCCCTTTTATATCTAATTTAAGACATTTTTTATATACCTTTTGATTATACTTTGCTGCTGGATGTTTAAGACCAAGTTAAATTGAGACTTGTACTAATTAAAATTAACCTCTTACTATCTATTAAGATCAGTTAAGTCTCCTCAGGATTTATCCTGGAATCATGTGCACATGTACAGAGTCTTTCAGTTCTTGACAGTGTCAGCCATCAGGATGAGTCACAGCCATTGCTTGACCAAGTTGTTTTTTGTGAAAGCTTGGGAGATCTTTTCTCCTGGTGACTCTCCTTAGGCATACTATATATCATAGTACACTCTCCTCTGTGGTCCCACAGTCTACTTGATCAGAAGACCAGAGACTCACAGAGTTAAGGGATGTCTTATACCCTGGGTTTTCATTGACCTCAGAGAGCTGGAGTCAAAATATTGGTTGTCCTCCTGGTCTATTTTTTTAGTCTTTGGTCTCCAAACCTCAGTTGTTGAACATCCAGAAGAGAAGATTGATAACATTACAGTGTAGTAAGGCAGTAAGCTTAACATTACTACCTTATCTGAATATCAAGCTCCTTAGAACATGAAATAGAACCATTATTTTTTATCAACCATGGATAGCCTAGTATTTAAATTCCTGTAGAATGTTAGCAGTTACATATTTTACACAGAAAATCTGAAATCAAAACCATACATAATACTGTAGCATGACAATTATGACATTTTATAACAACCTGAATTTCCATTTTGACATGAAATATCACTTTTTAGTCAATCATCCCTATCTAATACATAAAAAGCTTTTATCTAACTTGTTGACCTTTGGTGGGATGTGTATCACATAAGTTTTTGTTAAAGGCAGAGTTCAGAATCTTAAAGAAAGTCTATCACCATAAACAATCCATGTTTTACATTTTGGAAGACCTGTAAGTCTGGAGGCATGAATATTTAATCACAGCCAAATGAAAACCTTGATTTTTTTAATTTGGTTTTGTACCAAGAGCATCTTTCATGAAAAAATTATATTACTTTCATAAAACTTAACTTTTTGATGATAACCAAAGTAAAATCCAATTACAACATTTAACATAGTATTTTTGAACGAGAGACTCTCAAGTAATAGAGAGGAATGACAATATGCACTAAATTTACACAACCAATTATAGCATGATTTTGACCAGCTGGCAACTCAGGTGGAAGCATGTTTTTAGATCTATAACCCATATTAAATTTTGAATAAATGACCCAAAAATGGAAAAGAAAAAAGAAAAAGAAATTTTTGAGCTCAAATAAAAAACAGCTCTTTATGGGTATGACAAACAAAGAAACATATATAGACAATCTGTACAGATTGGACAGACATGAAACACATACACAGCCGAACAGACAAACACCTTACAAAGTCAGAATGCACTCAAATATATTTGCCCAGTTTTAATTATAATTATGCCTGTATTTTATTTTGAGCCCTAAGTGCCACAGCCAAAAATTGGCAGTGAAACTTAGTTTGAAGTTTAGCTTTTTCTAGATCGTTTTGTTTTTGTCATTCCTCTCTATGACTAAAGACATGAAAAGCTACCTACATGAGATCTCCCTGTGAAGACTGAGGGTCAAGATCTGACTTTTTAAATCTGTCTCTGATGTCGGCTGCTGCTTGAGAGATAAAATGGGAATTAATAAGGATTATCCCTTCAGGTGACCAGGGATTTACATCAGGAAATTTGGTAATGGTCTCAGCAAGACAATTTAAAAGTATAACAGGATTTTTATTGGCTCTTTGGGACTATTCTTGAAGTCTTTGATAATTGGTCTGTTTATGTGAAGTTTTTTGGAGACCTGTTAGAATACAATCAATCATTCGGCCCATGCATCATGAGCCATCAGCAGTGGGTTGATAACCCCATTAGGGATCATCATTTGGCACTGCAGCTTGCTGTCTAGGGTATGCAGCGTCAACATGATATTTGGTCCGCTACCACTTGGGCTGCCTGACAGAGTTCCACCTTCTGTTGTGGAGAAAGGGTAGAAGTAAGAATAACACAGAGATCTTTGTAGGTCAAATCACAGGACTGGATAATGAAGCAAAGTTCTTTGATATAATTATGGGGTTCAGCAGCAAAGGATCCCATATAGTGACAAATGTAAGAAATCAGAAAGGGAAAAAGGGACATGAACCTGGACCATGCCTTGAGGATGGCCACTTCACAGAAGGGTAACAGAGGATGGGGCGAGTGCCACTCTAAAGGTGACTGGGGCAGAGATGGTGGCAGCAATGCATGAGTGGAAGGTGGTGGCAAGTGGGAGGGGGTACAGGATGGTGGAGGCTGAGAGGGTGATGCCAGTTGGAAGGACTAAGATTGGGTATGATGGGCAGGTGGTAAAAATGGCAAGGGCAGGGTGGAGGAGGAGCAGGAGGAAAAAGAGGTGATGGGGAGGGGAGGAGAAGATGGCAACAGAGAAGAACAGGAAGTTTCCCAGAGATATGGAAGAGACGAAGGCAGAAAGGACATCATCTGTAGGTTGAGTGGGATCATCAGGAGGGGGGTTTGGTGGTACAGAGTGGGCCAAAAGAGCTCGAGCCACCCCACAAGCCTGAATGAGGGAGGGATGTGCCCTGAAAGCAAAAAAGTCCTGGACATAAGTAATGTCTACCCATTTGCCATTATGATAGCAGAAATTGTCTAGATCACAGAAGGTGGTGCAATCAAAGGTACCACCCTCTGGCCAGTGGCAGGCATCATCAAGCTTGTATTGTGGCCAAGCCATCAGGCAGTAAAAAAGCAGCTTTCCAGATTTAATAGTTTTTTGGAAACCAAGAGTTTTCAGGTGTCATAATAGGCACCTGAGTGGTGTATCTTTTTGGGAGCAAAAAGGAGTATTTCCCATTGTGGCCAAATTAGAGGTGAGCTGGAGGCTACAAAAGCCAAACCACAAACCCTTGGAGAGTTGTCACCCTTCATAGGATTATGTGAGAGATCCCCAACACCTGTACCTGCCAGTCATCACCAAAGGAACAAGGTGGGGAGTCCTGAAGGATGTGAAGGAAATTCTGATGTGAGCTCATGATTTATGAGACAGGAACCCCAAGGCAAGAGGTGGCTCACCTGTGAGAATTAAGGTGGCTCAGTAATGGCAGCAACAGAGATGAAAGAGGAAAAACAGGGTTGAGAAAAAGTGGAGAGGCAGCTCGTTGACAGGGGCAGCTCAAACTGGGGGTTGCTCCCAGGAGCCACTCACCCCATCAATCCAAGTCACAGCACCAAAATGGTATGTTTTTCTTGGCACGGCAGAGAAGCAAAGGCAAGAAAAAAAGAAAAGGCCTTTATTGTGGGCATGGGAGTGTTGCAGAAGAAGGCAAGAACCCTCTGAGGCAGACAGAGAAGCTGCAGGCCTTTATTAGGTTTGACAGTGGGTAGAGTTTGAAAGGGTGGACATAATAACGTATTGACAGCTGATTGGGGGAATTCTGGTGTGCACACGAAAAGCAGGAAGTTTAATTTCAGGCTTGAAAGAACAATGCATAAGTCAGTGTTGAAGAGACACACTGTGGCTCTAGGGTAGGCACCATGTTGGGCAGGCACCACCCTGAGTTTCATTGGGTGGAACCCATTAGGTATAAGCCTGGTGGTGCAGCACTTGCCTAGCATGTGTAAAGTCCTGAATTCTACCAGTAATGCTGAAGGGAGAAAAAACAAAACATAGAACTTAGAATGATACAGATTATGAAAGCATGCTCAAATGGAGACGTTCACATTATGGGAAAGAGGAAGTGGGAGAAGATGGGGGATGTAATACCACTTTTCCAGAGTTCAGTGATTGCCTTTAGCAAAACTGGGAAGCATCTTATCTCCAAGATTAATACTTAGTCATGTTCCTGGGTTTCAGTTATCTGCTCTTGAGGATCACAGCTTTTGCCAACCTCGGGCAGTGCCAGTTATTACAAGAGAATAACTAACATTTGTTTTAGAACTGTTCTCTCCAGGGCTCTACTCCAAAATGAAATTTCACTAACACCCTCATGCCCACCTCCACCCATTTTCTCCTTCCCACTCATTCTATCCTACCTTACCTGCAATGGAAATGATATTCACTTAGGAACACTAATGGTGGTAGAAAGAAAGCTATTGACTAAAATGTTTCACGTGAGATAAGTAGTGGCAAGAGGTGTTAACCTTCCTAGGCAGATTAAATGGCTTTAAGTGACTTGTGAAGACAAAGAAGCAAATCTCTATTAATAGGGTTTCTGTGGAGAAAGTTTTGGCTAAAGCCTTTCTTCATTTTATACTATATACAAACCTGACTCTTGCTATGAACAAAGCCAGCTCTAAATAGACTTTACACTTAATGGAAACAATACTTTGATGACATAATATCTCCAAGGAAGGTCACCTCCCAGAAAGGCAGAAAAGGAAGTATGCAGTGATGGAGAAACTTGAGCAAAGAAGAGTCTATTGAGGCTACCTACTCGGTGTGGGGAGGGGCAGTCGTAACAGATGAGAAATAGTGGCAGAGTCATTTGTGAGATCAGCTGCTTGGATAGAGAGCTGCCTTTTTGTCTGCATATGAAGATAAGTAGTGAGGTAATCTGGGAGGAGAACACCTCCCACAGAAAGCTCTGGGTTTGAACACCAGACCCCACAATTTACTGTACAGGAGAATCTGGGAATATTACTTAATTACTCTGATATGCAGTTTTCTCATTTCAAAAATATATAATTAGGGGATTAGAGATAGCTTGTAGCCTATATTAGAGACTCAAGAAATGGTAATATGTAAAATCATTATTTACTATATACATCCTGTGAAAAGAGCTATCAGAGAGAGGCCCAGAGGAACTCAGAGAGGGATAAATGAAACTGGAGCCACAGGGATCAAGATTTATAACACTATAGAAGCAGTGGAAACCTAGGGCTCAATTTCTCTTTTCTTATAATATTTTCTACCTAGCAACTATTTAGGAGTCCCACCACAATTACATTCCTCACCAAACTATACTTCTGACCTTACTTAGAGCAATTCTCTATTTTTAACTGAAGTATATGTAGAAATTGGCTGTTTATAACCACTACCCTGAGTGATGAATCTTGGGTACTGAGATGGGCAGCCCAGTCTAGGCCAGAGTTAAAGATGTGTAACTAGGAAGAAGGGTTCTAATGAGTTCCTCTCCCTTCCATTCCAGCAGTATGGAGAAGCTGTCGGTTGATGTTATGGCTTGTGCCTAGATGTCTTCCCAAAGCCTCATGCAGTCATAGGTGGGGCTTTTTCAGAGGTGGCTGGATCTAGAGTGTGTGAAGCTGCAACTGATTCACACTGCAAAGCTAGGTGTAAGGGCACTCAGATTAAGGGTATGAGTGCTACCCTCCTTAGTAGCCTGGATAAGATATAAGTGATAGAAAAAGTTGTGGTCATACCTTTACTATTTCTGCCTACCATGAACTGTTTCTCCTCTGCGATGTCTGTCTGCCATGTCACCCTACCTTGGATCCAGCCAACTATAAACTGAAATCTCTACAAACTGTGAGCTAAATAAACCTTTCCTCCTTTAACTTTGGTTGTTGGGTATTTTGTCTTACCAATGAGAAAGTAACTAAGACAGTTAATGAAAAGTGGAGTACACAATGAAATGATAAGGGCTTGGCTATGGATAACCTGAAAACGTGCTGCAAACCCAGAAGAGAATGTCAGCCAAGCATGCTAGTCCACACATATAATCCCAGCATTCTAGCAGGTTAAGGGAGGAGGATCACCAGTTCAAACCCAGCCTGGGCAATGCAACAATTTAGTGAGACCGTGTCTCAAAATAAAAAATAAATAGGGTTAGGCTGCAGTTCAGTGCAAAAGCCCTGGGTTCAATACAATCCCCAGTTTGGGAGGGAGGGGAGGGGGAAGATATGCTAAAGATTCTCTCCACAATAAAAACACTACTCCAACTTATCTGACATTTTAGAATGTATAATTTCTGAGAATTTGTTTTTATTATTCAATGAAAATTTTGCAGAGAGAAATTTCCCAGAAAGAAGTCTCAGTATTTTTAAGACAGTGCCCTACTCTTTTAACTTAATATTACTACATTTCTAATAACCAAAATGAAATAAAAAATTTTAAAGAAATATACAAGGAGAAATGGAAAATTATCAATATTTTGATTGTCACTTGATGGGTATTGAGAATCTTCTATAAACCAAGCACTGAGGGAATGCAGTTGTGAAGACAAATACATACATTCCCCAGAACTGAAGTGGAATCGGAACAGAAACAATGGCCAAAGAATGAAATTACAACTCTAGTCAATGAAAAACTGAATCCAAAAGAAGGAGCTCACTTTTAAGAATTTTTTTTCTAAAATTTATGGAATTAAAAAAAACCCTAAATGGATTCTAAAGCAGGGTTCATGGACTGGGCAGGCGGGGGGGGGGTGACTATGTCACCAGACAAGAAAGAACTTTATGTGGCCTTTAAGTGGGTACAAAAGAGAGGATAGCGCAGTCGGGTGAAAGAAAGTGCAGTCAAGCAATGAAAGCAAATGCAGTCAACAATGAAAGAAATGCGGAATTATTGGGGGACCAAGTTGACAGGCAGAGCAGTAAAAGATGACAGAGGGACTTCACAGACCACGATGGGCCATGAAAGCCATATTTTAAAGACATCAAAAGCCATACAGAGTTTTTAGTAGAAATTTGACTTTTTAAAGATCACTTCTTTCAGGATGACTGATGGACTGAAGGAGGGTTTAACAGTGAACATAACAACTTCTTGTGAGCTTCCTTCCCAGGTGACCCACAAATTATAAAGAATGTGCCTGAATTATCTTGGGTCACCTTTCCTAAAAGTCTCAAAAGTAGGCACTATTTTATCCTCATCCCACAGAAAAAGGAAAACTGAGGCTAACCCAGAACCAGCAGGGATTTTGAGCACCAGAAGTTAGAGCCCATACTTATGTACAGTGGGTAGCAAAAGATCAGTTAGAAGCCTAACACAGAAATTCAGACAAGAAATAATTGTGGTTTAAACTATATGATACAGTGGTGTGGTTAGACAGAAGTGAGAAAAGTCAAGAGATTCAACATGCATTCTGGTATTGAGTGGAGGAAGTGAAGAGGGAGGAGATTGCTGACTCTGGGTTTGACAATTTGGATAAGCAAAGTTGCTTCCTTTAAAATTAAAAAAAAAAAAAAACACTTGGCAGAGAAGCACAAAAAGTTTACTGTTGAACATGCACGAGAAACTTCTGAAGGGGAATGCCAAAGAGGCTGCTGGCAACACGAGTTGGAGTCCAACAGTGAGGTCTGGAATGGAGACCTAAATCTGAAATCATTAGCAAGTGGATAGTATTTGAAACCATAGAAGGAGACAAAATTTCTAAGGTCACAGTTTTCAAATGCAGTGTGTCCAAGACTCACTTGAAGAACTTACTGTAAATGAAAATCTATGATTCCATCTCGCTTGAAAAGTCACTATTCATACCCTTCCTGTCTCTGGCAAGGGGAAGGCAGTTGGCCCATTAAGCTTTGAGGAATTACGGCTGGGAGTTTGGCTGAGTGGCTTAAGCGCCTGTCTGGCAGGCGTGAGGCTATGAGTTCAATCCCTGGTGCTGCAAAAACAAACAAACAAACAAACAAAAAAAGCTTTGAGGAACTGTAAGACAAAAAAGACAAATAATGAACCTGAGTGTTGTTATCTTAGTGGGAGCACTTATCGAGCACACATGAGGCTCCAACGCACACATGAGCAACACAAACACACACACATGCACACATGCATGCACACACATGTACACACACACGAAAGAGAGAATGAAACAAGAGGCATTAAGAAAGAGCCTGATGAATTCTAACATCTTCTAAGTATATAAGGAACACCTATAAAATACACTGAAAATGAGCAGCCAGGATGATTGGAGATGCCAAGATGAGAACTATGTCAGTAAATCCAATAATGTCAAATACTGACATCTTAGCACTGCTGTGGGACAACTCTGCACCAGCCTGAGGATCCCAGAGGGAACATGATACACCTACAGCTATTCAAGAAATCCAACTGTGTTTATCAAACCAGGCATAATTTTTGTTATATTTATTTCACTTTGCTTGCAGCTTACATAGATTTACATTCACTTAAACTTGTAATACAGCAAGTATCACCTATATTATTAATTACAGATTTTAAAAATGATGTTTATCGAGACTTAGGCATATTTCTGGGCTTATGTTCAGGCTACTGATAATTCAAACTCAGGTCTGTCTGATTCCAACGGCAATCAGTAGTCTTTCAGGTATAGAGTATCACTCCACCCTTTAGTGTTACATCAGAGCCAGGCACTAGACATTTAGGAAACAAAAACAAAGCAGGGACACATTACTCAGAAAGGTGGAGACAGAAGTGTCAGGGAAGGTCACATAGGAGCTCAGCCTTGACCAAGAAGGAAATGGCCAATCACACAAGGTTGGGGAGTGTATTTCCAGCAAAAACAGTCTGTGCTGTAATGCAAAGAGAGAATATCAACTCCAGGAAATTTTTGAAGCATGGATTCATTTTTAGGAGAGAAGGAAGAAGAGTGGAGGAAGGAATTTTATGCTGAAGAGGATCCATTTAAATGGCACCCATCAGGGCAGATTTGTGTAGAAACTCTGTGGCTCCAGTGTGAAGGATGAATTGGAGGAAGGAAAGGAGGATCGTGGCAGGCGGAACAAGTGAGGCTGTCGTCAGTGGACTAACAGATAATAGAAAGGAGAGGGTGTGTCAGAGAGACCAGCAAGGCATCACAGCAAGAATAGGTAGGAAGATCAAGAGTGGGAAGGTGGTGACACAGAGAGAGGTAAATGGGATGGACACAGTTTTCCGACTTGGGCAACAGGACAGCAGATGGGAAATAAATGGGAGGAAAGGGAATGTAGAGAGGAAGACTGAAAGTTAAATTCTGGCATTCTAAAAGCCCTGCTGCCAAGGTGGCTGGAGATATGGAACTGGCCCTTGAACAAAGTTGTGAGATATGGCTGAGACCACACGGTATGTGTACACCAGTGATCATGCAGGGAGGAGCTTATAACTGTCTTCTCTGGCAAAACTTTGAAGCTTTATCAAGCTTCAAAACGCTTCCCCATTTTTTTTCAACAACGCAATAACTATTAAAGAAAATGAGGAAAGTCGAGTAGGAGCTCCTGTCAGAAACTTGCCAGTGGTCTTTATTATTCTGCCAGACATTTTTATCAGTTTGGTGAAAATAGCATTCATGAGGATAAATTTCATCTACCACAAAAAAATTTTTTTATCTTAGTTTCTATTCTCCAGTTTTCGTGTTTGTGAACATCTCCCATAGCCAGTGACTTAATCTTCTCCCTTTTGATGTGCAATTGGGACTAAAGGGGGAAAAGGTGAGGAAATTACATTCATAACATTTTTAATATTGTGACATTTTGAATGAACAAAACAGTGTCTCTATCTTGTGAAGAATTCTGTTGTCAAAGAAAATTTGACCCACGACGAATGACGAGGGCATGTTTACTGCATGGAACAACAGGCCACTGAAATGCTGCTTTTATTTCTCTCTGGCAATAATGCCACACAAACAGTTTCACATCATTTCTTCTTGGTGTGACATAAGTATTCATTAGAAGATTTAGGGAATAATGTTACACAACTTTCTTACTGCTTCCAAAAGGGAATTTCCGTAATAATTATGTAATTATTACATGGAAACAGCCACATTGCTAGACAGGAAGGCCCATCCCAGGAAAAAGAAAAAAAAATAGTAATCAGTAGATTTCCGTTTGAAAATTACTACTAAGAGACAGTAACGGCAAGAAAAAAAGATGAATTATTCTAGCTCACGAAGATGAATCTCTTCTCCTTTCCTAGCATAAATGCCAGTCTTTTTGAAGGGTTGGTGTAGTGTATAAACCAGTTCTCTTTCTATCAAGCAGTGTCTTGGCCAAAAGAAAGGAAAATCTTAATCATTCTTCAGCCTGTCATTGAATTATCAATATGAAGGTTTTTAAAAATTTCTCTCCCTGGATTTCTTCTCTTTTTGAGAACTCCTATCATTGTGCCACCACCATTACTTAGGATTGTAATTACAAAGATTATTATTTTAAAACTCTGGTCAGATTCAAAGCTATTTAGTCACCACAGTTTCTTGTGTATTTGATTATCCCCAAAAGGCACCCTAGACAACAGTATGCTGTTCAAACTAGGCCTGTACATTCAAGGAAGAAATAAACTTGTTAAGCTGATCTTAGAGAAAGGCCTTATGTCAAGAAAGGTCAGGAAATCAAATATAAATCCAACTTCTTTTTACTGAATAAGAAACAAAGAAGAAGTGATAGACCAGAAAAAAATACCTGTACTACAATCATGACTGATAGAAAACTGAATCCTTTCTATCCATATGCAAGTCAAGGAGATCGTGAATATAAAACTTTTGAAAACTCAGTAAAAGAGTGCAGTACATTATTAGAATGTCTGCTCAACCTATATACCACCAACCACCTTTTCTGAAAACTACCTTATGAATTACCAGGCTTGGGGCCTACTCATCCTCTTCTGGCAGAGAACTAACAGCTGACATGAGCAGGTCCAAAGTGACTTTTCCAGGCCAGTCCTGGAGCTGGGACTCTAACCTGTCCGATAGCATGGGAAATAAATTATAGCAGAAAAGCTGGTCTGTACAGATGGGAATAAATAAAAGAGATAGAGTTGCAGAAATAAGAGACCATGAAATTCCTTGAACAGGGTAGACAGTGGCTTAATTAAGATGGACACATTTGGAAGAGAAGTAGTTCATTGTTTGTTTGTTTGTTTGTTTGTATGCTTATTTATTGGTTTTTTTGAGACAGGGTCTCGCTATGGTAGTCCAGGCTGACCTTGAATTCACTTTGTAGCCCAGGCTGGCCTGGAACTTGCAGCAGTCCTTCTGCCTCAGCTTCCCTCTCAAGTACTGGGATTATAGGCGTACAACACCATGCCCAGCTAAGAGAAGTTTTAAGAGGAAAATTAAAATTTATTTTTTTTGTTCCTGTGACAATCACTTTAATTGTATATACAAACAAAGATGTGGATTAGATAATCTGAAACTAGGGGAGATGTCAGGTCCGAAGACAAAAGTTTTAGACTTATTAACATGGAGATGTTTTTTTAATTCCTAGATAAGGTCAGCAAGGAATAAAGAGAGAAAACGATCAAATCAAAGGTGCTGCAACATTTACCATTAAGTGGAAAGGGGAACTCTAGCAAAGGAGAACAAGCAGAAACAGAAAATGAAGTAGGGGAAAAAATTAGACAACTGTGTTGTCACAAAAGCCATGAGAACAGTGGTGAGAAAGTAATCAAATCAACTCACTTTTGCCAAATGAATGGATTAAATTAAATAATATGTCTTTGAATTTGACTAGGAAAAACTCTGAGATGCTATACATTTCATTACAAAGGGCCAGGGAATGGGAGGAAAGAGAAGTGGGAGGAGGCCAATCAGTAAGGACCTACAGGTCAAAAACAACAAAACACAGTTTTACATTCTCAACTATATGTAAACTCAAATCCTGTCCTGACCCCAGAGGTGCCACAGCATCCTGTTTGCAGCCCCAGCTAATCCACAGGCAGTGGCTGCTTGTCCTCCTTGTAAACTGCCCACCTATCCCAACGAGCCTCTGCCTTAGGGTGCTACCACCCCTCATATCAATAGCCAATACAAGTTCAGTGTAACTCACTGTGACTTCCCTCTCCAGATTTTCGCTACGATGGACTGTACCGAGAACATTTTCCACCTGCTACCTAACACTTTTGCCAGTGCCTGAGAGAACTTGTCTAGGACCAGTCCTTTCTTTTTGGCTAGCATGAATTATGGCTCAACCTATTTTCAACAAATGTCTTTTGGGTTTTGTAATGAAAAAAACTGGGGTAAGGGTATAGCTCAGTGGCAGAGCATGTACTTAGCATGCAGCAGGCCATAGGCTCAATCCCAGCACCAAAAATAAATAAATTGAGGGGCAGGAATAGATTGTTTTACACATTTTATGACTGAAATTGGTAGGGTAAGTCTAAGATTCTGGAAAAATAACATAATGAGTGCTTTCTGAGATTCATTTTGAAGAAGGATTAGGATATAGTTTAGTTTGATGAATGACAATAAATATACATCCTAGGGAGACACTACAATTATAAAAAAGTTATTTCAATAAGTTCCACTTGGCTGCAGTAAAAATGATACTCAAATTTGTTTTAGGTCATAGCTATAAAGCAATAAAAGAGTTAATACTGACTCTGCCAAGGAGGTAGGGGAACGGGCTGGTTGGGCCATGGTACCAAAATGCTTAGCTGGCCAGTAACATCTAGCAACAGCCCCATCCTCACCTAAACAAAAACAATGTGCTGCCTAAGTCATACTTTCAAGCAAGGCTTCTGGGCCTCTGCTTTGTGACTGAACACATTGACTTTGAATCTTGGTGAGCACGGAGCGAACAGGCACAATCAGGAGAAAGGGGTAGAGAGAGATTTATTACTTGCAGCAAGTCAGGAAAGCACTGCAGATAATTGTCAAAGCAGTGTTCTCTCCTCAAAGGAAGCAAGGGTTTCACTGAGAAAACATACACACATGTACATATTTTTACATGGAAAACTCATCATCACATGCAGAGGTGAACCCATCCCTGAGCATGTTTGGTTTGAGATCATAACCGCATATTCAAAAAGAAAGATGCCAGGCATATTATTAGCATAGGCTTTACCATTATAATGAATAAACTTTTCTCCAGGTCCCCAAGAAAGAATAAGCCAGAGTGACTTGGTGATTTGGGCTAGTTCTTGTAAGTTTCTCTGAAGAGCTTTTCTGAAATAAAAATAACTTTGAAAGCACGATACCAGTCTTTCAAAGGGGCAGCAGCTTTTGCTCCCTGTACATATAGGAGCCTGTACCTAAAAGTGCCTACCTCATCTAGTGGCGAAAAGTTTGGCCAGACTGGACCTCAAGCCCTCCTTTTATGCCAAGGCTGGTGTAATCAATGGGCCAAATTTTTTTTAATAGTTAAGATTTCCAGTTCTGGAGCTATCAGATCTTGTTACCAGCTGATTATTTACTCAGTCACTGTCTGCAGATTTAACACCTCTAAGCTTCTCTTCCCTCACCAGTGAAAAGTTTATTTCACTAAAGTTATGTTCAGAATGAAATGAGAAAGTAAACATGGCATTTAGCATAGTGTATATAATGACCATTCAGCAAAAGTAGCTATTTTTATTTATTATTATCTGAGTTCATAGTACATAAGATCCATACAGGGTCATGACATAGAGACCATTATAAGGACAAAGGACAAACAAACTCCTCATTAAAAGCATGATTTGTGTTTTCTTCTGAGGCACTCAGAGACTTATAATTCATTTTGGCTAAAAATTATGACTCATGGGGTCTACAGATACTCAGTAGGTAGAAGTAGAACAGAGTTTGACCATCATTCTGTAAAACTCTGGGTCAAATCCTCCTCAGCCCTGCACATAGGTATATTAGTCCTTTATGGATTATCTTTCTAAACATTGGTAAAACACAGTTAATTATCTTAAAATTCACCTATCCTGTCTCATTATGCTTCCAGGCTGAGGACACCAGGACAAGCGACTTACAGGGATATTCAGCTATGTCTCAGGGTCACCCTGGATTCCGGGAGAGCCTCACATGACTGAGATGCCTCAAAAGTCATGACAATTCCTCTCATGGGAAGCAAACTGCCCCCCAAGTCATGAGGACTCAACCTGAGCTACCAAACCAGGACCTAGATAATGATGGGCCAGACCCAGTCCACCACAGCACCCCATGAAACTAGTCCTCATTCTTTTTCAAACAGATCCCCTGCATCGGAATGCGCCCACTCCAACTGCTCAAGCTGGAGTCCTATTCCTGTATCTCTCGCTTTTTCTTAGCCTAATATTTGTCAACCAGCTCCTCGAGCTAAC
Source organism: Dasyprocta punctata (assembly GCA_004363535.1). NCBI lineage: Eukaryota > Metazoa > Chordata > Mammalia > Rodentia > Dasyproctidae > Dasyprocta > Dasyprocta punctata. Next base: position 34,338 of record RJWM01012872.1, on the reverse strand, counting down.
ATTCCTTACCATTTTCTCTTATGTTCCAATTAAAGCTTTTTCCTGTAAATCTGTGGTTTACTTTTAATTTCTGCGATCACTAAAAGCAAGTACACTTACTGGCAACCCCTGTGACAGAGTTTAAGGAGAATAGGAATGAGATTAAACTCTCCATGGAGCCGGGGATTTAGCTTAGTGGCTCAAATGCTTGCCTAGTAAGTACAAGGTCGTGAGTTCAATCCCCGGTACCCGAAATAAAAATAAAAAATAAAAATTTAAAATCTCCATGGAGATAATTGCCCCCAGATCAGGAAATGAGAAACTCAGGTTACTCATGATAGCTCAGTCTCAAAGTTCAGCTCTCCTACCACACCACTTCTCCTACAACTGCCTCTGGAGGTCAATGGTCATTTCCTGCCCTGAAATACACTGCTACAAGTGACTATGTATTGTTAAAAAAATAAATTATTTTTTCTTAAATCAAACTACTATTATTCCAGTTTTTTTCACTATCGGTGAGCATGCATTCATCTATTTATGTTTGTATGTGTGTATGCAATTAATAGATTGGGGTCCTTTTTCTGTCCAATGTTAGCCTGTTGTCCAAAGCCTCACTAGCTCGGTGAGCACTTGAGCTACCAGCTGTAAAACTGCCTTACAGCACAGGGACACTCTGTCTACCCAACCCTTTACATCACAATAGACAAGCCACAGACAGGCAGCTTTGAAATCCCAAGGCTATGGTCAAAGTATAGACCTCCTGAAAGGACAAAGTGTTCTGTTTCCGTAGCACAAGGGTGTGGCTTTTGTAGCTAGTAAAATAATCTGAACACAAAAGCCTCCAGATCCTGCAGAGTAGTCTGCAGTGAACTGACTCAGCGGAAAGTGGTGGGAAAGGAAGCTGGCTCTTAGATTTCAGACCCCTCCAGAGCTAAGCCTGTCCTGCCTAGTTCTGTCCCAGAAAACAGGAAGGGGGTTTCATCAGCTAACATGTTCTCCCTGCCTCCCCCCTCCCTCCCCCCACTCTCTCTTTCTGTTTCTACCTCTCTCTCTCTCTCTCTCTCTCTCTCTCTCTCTCTCTTGCTCTCACTCTCTCGCTCTCTCTCTCTCTCTCTCTGTCTCTCTCACACACACACACACACACGTGCAGCAGAAGACAGGATGAGCAAGGCCTGGGGGGAACTCCAGCAGAGCCCAGTGCCTGCTCCTTGCCACCTCCACCAGCCTCAGCCCCTTCAATGCAGCAAAACCTCCCTCTGATGAGGCTGAGCCACATTTAGCTGCCGCTCTGAAACAGGCTGCAAAATGAAGCATCCCCAGTTAATGTCACGTGAACTTCTGAATAGAGTGAAATAGTAATCACAGACGCTTTGACTGCCAGTGTCCATGGGAGAGTGAATGTTCAGGTAGCAAAATATTGATATGTATGTAAATTAACTGGAGATTTTAAATCAATGAAAGGAGTTAATTGTGTACTTTTTTAGGTTATTTAATCCTACACAAACACATGCCCGCACATGCGCACACCCTCACTACCATCACCAATTTAGGTTTCATGTACAGTGAATCTTAGGATTCTTGGCAATTAAGAAGGCTACAGATCTGAATGTTTCCTAATCAGTCCATGTTGATTACATTTTCCTCATAATTGCTCAATGTTAACTTCACTAAAATCATTTGCCTACAGACAACTTAGCCAACGTTGCCCAAAGAGGTGGAAGCTTCTTGTGAAAAATAAAAAAAAAAAGACTCATTTTCCATCATAGATCAATGACCTATAAAACTCAAATTCCAAGAAAACATATTCAGAAAAAAATTTTACTAGGATAAACACTGAAACACACAGAAACACTGTACTGATTTACCTTTCCATGTAGCATCAGAAAACTCAATAACAAATCAAAAGCAAATTTTTTTAAAAATAAGAGGTTTGCCAAAAATACATATATTTATAAAGTCAACCCTAGGACAAACTAGTAAATAGTCTCCTATTAATTAAAATTTGATAAGTTCTTAATGTTTTTAATGAAATTGTGAAAAGACATATATATCATATCTAGATATCTATATATCTAGAGATACAGATATCTATATATATGGATATCTATATATATCCAAAATACATGATCTCCTATCCGTGCACCAAGATAACCAACTGGTTCTTTTTTGGTTTCGGTTTTATTTACTGACAATGGAAATTTCAGTTTTGCTTTCTCTCACTGGGTTATATGACTCGTTTAATTACAGGACAGTAGGAAAGGCGAAGTGTCTTACAAAGTCGAAGCAGAGAACATTCCCGATTGCAGTGGACTCTCCCTGAGAGTGAATACTTGTCTTGGAAGAGCACGCTTACCCACTGAGGAGAGGCACTGGATATCTAGAGGGTACACAAGGCAGTGCTCTGGGAAGACAGTGGGGAACAAGACAGGGACCCTGCTCTTGTGGACCCTACTGTCCAGGGGTGAAAGTCAGACATTAAAAACATTAACAACTAAGTGAACAAGCAAGTAACAAAGCACAAGGAGACAATTACAACAGAAACTCATGCAAAGTGGGGTTGCCAGACATAGCAAATAAGAATATGGGCAGCTTAATTAAATTTAAATTTTAAATAAACAATTAACAATTTTAGCATAAATGTATCTCCTGAGATATTTGGGACACACATTTACAAAAAGGATTATTCATTGCTTATCTGAAGTTCAAACTAACTCAGCCTCAGTATTTTCTCTGACCTGTTCTGAGAGTCTTGCTAAATTGCAAGGCTGCAAAGGCTTCTATGAAAATATGATATTGATAGAATGCTGGAAATCAGCTATATCAAAAGGCCTCAAACAGACGAGTGAGTCTGTCTGCTCTATAAACAACAGGTGCAGAAATCACGCTGAAATTTTAGGACAGTGGGAGCTGACCAGTTGGAGAAGCATTTTCCACCTGGTAGCCAACAGCTGGAGGTGAGAAAAATGTACTGGAAAGAACGGGGCAATGGATCTCGGAGGAAGTTAGATCCTCTAGTAACTCAGACTAGTTACTAGGCAAGGGTTGGAGTTTCCTGTAAGTTCCTCACAGAAAAGGTTAAGGAGGAGGCACTGTGAGGCGAATGTGTGAACAAGAGAGATCTATGTACTGGGTCTCCACTACTGAGGGCTTCTTGGAAAGATTTTAAGGTCATAGTTGATTTCTGTCTCTCAGGAAAGGCCTATGGGACATAAATTTAAATGGATCCCTTTCAAAATACAATCCTGTTAAAAAATTGTCTAAATTCTTTACAAAGGTAGGTTTTAGAGGAGGAAATGGAGCATGTACTGAGCCAAATACAGAAATTTTAAAAAGAGGAAAAGGACAATTACAGAGAGGGAAGCCTGTGTCATCCATTCACTCCATGCTTCAGAGCCACCCTGGCACCAGGCAGGAAGACCGCCGCCAGAGCAGGGAGCTGCAGGCCCAAGCACAGAATGTGTGTACCGCCCACGACACGCAAAATGCCGGGGTGAGATGGGGCTCACAAGCACAGGCTTTAAGTTCTTGACCAAAATTTCATAAAACTACTAACCAGAAAGCTGTCTTTTAAAGGCTACAAAAAAGTAAGAGACTGAAATGGTAACTGCTCTGTCTTACAGAAAGAATGATTCAGACGCTTGAGATATAATTAATATAATTTATAAATAAACAGAAATTCAAATGGAATTGTTTGCAACAGAAAACAACTTAAGTGACTCGTAATTGAGGTATTACTGTCTTACAGATGATTACACAGCTATTAAAACCATGAAGTAGATGCACATAAACTGACTTAAGAGATCTGGGTAGCCAGCCTGTGGATTTGTCTGGAGCTATAGAGCTGGGGGTAAAGCATTTCTCAAGATCTTCAGTGCCAAAGATTCCCAGACCAGCTTGGACCAGTTGGTTACTCTAGAAAGATATCTAAGCTTCTTATGTGATGAAAATAACTTTTCATATGTGCGTCATTTAAAAACGACTATGTATGCTTAGATGTATATGTATATGCATTCAAAGAGCTGTAATTAGGGAGGAAGTGAGGACTATCGATTTTCTTATTGGTGCCATCTATATGTTTTAAAAGAATGCATCTTGCTTCCATAGGTCAAGGAAGAAAAGTAAAAAAAAAAGTTTTTATGCCTGTGGTTCATCCCTCTCTCTTCCCCATGGCTAAAGATTGAACCCAGGGCTTCACACATGCTAAGCCAAGGCCTGATCACTGAGCCACATTCCTCTGTTGAATTTTATTTTGAGACAGGGTCTCACAGAGTTAGCCTGCAATCTGTGATCCTCCCAACTCAGCTCTCAAGAAGATGGGATTACAGTCCTGTGTCACCATGTCAGGCAGCCAGTATCTTTTCAAAGGAATTTTTAGAATGGGTTTTTATATTTACCACTATTCCAGCCTTCAAATTAATGTTATTATGTTAGGATGTTAGCTGTTGGGAAAATACTGGACCTTAAATGATTATGTAATATATACAATGTAGTTCTATATCTAAATTATGTTTATAATTATATTTTTATATATTAAATAACATAATGACAAAAAAATATACTTTCATATATATTTATAAAATTTACAAACATTACAGATCAATGTCAAGGGCCTTCTGACAATACCCTTCAACCTTATATTGCCTTCACATATTTTTTTTTGCTGTTAGTGAGGAGTGAACTTTCCAGGCCTGTTTCTATGTCTCCACAAGTTGTGTGTGTGTGTGTGTGTGTGTGTGTGTGTAAAACAGATAGATAAATAAATGTGTAGAATTCAGAGCATAATACTCCAAAATATAGCACCTTGACCTATTGAATATTTTAAGATGAAGGAATCTGAGAAAATGGCAGAAACATGAAGGTCTCTTTGACCTTCCCTACTGTACTCCCCTAAAGCAGGCTATACTCCTCAGGAAGTTTTCGTCACCCTTCCCTGATGTAGGTCAGGAGACCTTCCTGTGAGAGGTACTTCCTTGTACTTGAAGGAAAGGAGCATCCTTCTTTCCAAAGACACAAGCGCCCAGAGAAGAGTCTTCATGAACAAGCCTTAGTAAGTGTCCCAGGTTTGTTATATTCAGCTCCTCTCCCCTTTGTCTTGTCACATTTCTCTGTGACTTTCAATCCCACTATAAACACTGAAGTTCACCTGTGTCTTTTTGGGTCTTCGTTTCCTTCTGACAACACCTGGGTCATGTAAAACTTATATTAAATAAATTTGTATACTTTTCTCTTTTTAATCTTTTTGTTTTTATTGTTTTAGTGGTGCTGTGGCTCAACCCCAGAGTTTCCAGCGTGCTAGGCTAGTGTTGTATCACTGAGCAGGATCACCAGCCCCCAGTCTGTCCTTTGATACACAGTCCCCAGCCAATGAACCTAAGTCGGAAGGAGGAAAAGATGCCTCCACCCTCCAGTATGCACAGATAACTGCACACAACAGTTTTTGGTCCACAGACATGTGTATAACTAGTAAATGGTATCATATTACACCTATTTTCCTGCAACTGTCCAATTTTCATTTAATATTATGTACAGGGGATTGTTCTGCATCAGTATCAGCATATATGGGATCTGTTTCATTTCCCTTAAGCCCCTGCAAAGTATTCCATCATACAGAAATGCTATCATTTAAACATTTCCCAATTACAGCACATTTGTGTCACTGCCAGTGTTTTGCCATTAATGCTGCTAGAACTCTGGTTCCTGTGATGATTAGTTTTGGTTGTTAACTTGTCTGGATTGAGGGATGCCTAGAGAACTGGTGTGTCTGTGAGGCCAGTGAACCAAGTAGGGAAAATCCTACCTGGATGAGGGCAGCACCCTCAGACAGGTGGGGCACTGGGTGGAATAAGAAAGTTGAAGAAAGAGGAAGCTGCTGGCTTGTACCTGCTCTCCATTACTGAGCAGATGTGGTTTTTTTGGCTGCTGTCCCCCAAGAGCATCAAAGTCCAGGTTCTTCAGCCTTCGAACATAGACTGGCACTGGCAACTTTCTGGGTAGCTTCTGCCCTTCGGCCTTAAACTAGAGGTGCACGCTGAAGTTTTTCTCTTCTTGAACTGAACAGCTACAGGTTTTCTTGACTCTGTAGCCTGCTTTTCAGCCTCTGATCATGTAACCCAATCAGATAGATAGATAGATAGATAGATAGATAGATAGATAGATAGATAGACAGACAGACAGACAGACAGGTATACAGAGAGCTATAGTTATAAAAACATATATCTCCTACTGGTTTTATTTTTTCCAGAGAACCTTAATTAATACAGTTCCAAAATGTGCCACTGTGACACAGAATGTTTTCAAATTTTTAATGAAACATGACAAAATCTTCCATATATTACACTAAGTCTTACTGCTAAATTTGGACTCAATTCCTTAATAAACAAAACAATAGCATATATTTTTTCTACGAGGTCACCATGAGAAAATTACTGAGACATTCACAAGTGTCATAAGCCATGATCATTTGAGAAACTTTGTGATAGGGATGTCCTTAAACGTGGGATGTGTATACAACATAAAGATCTTCTGGCTTTGTGTTATAATTAAATTTAAAACATTTTTTAAAAATCTAGAGTTTTGTTATGTTTTGGGGATCAAATCCAGTGCTTTATGTACACAAGCTAGGCAACCACTTTATTTCTGAGCTACATCCTTGGTCTTGTGTATTTTTCCCTTGAAAACAAATTTTACAAATTTATTTTTAGCAAATTCTCAGCCAAATTTACACATTTCAGTTTAGCATTCATTTTAATGTCATTTGACTTGGTACATCTCATACAACTTTATTCCTCAATTTTTTTATATTTAAAAGACCCATAATGCCTATTATGATTGCACATATATATATGTTATAGTTTAAAAATTACACATATCATGACTTAAAAAGTTATATATCTGCTAATGGAAATAAATACAGAATATTTCAGACATTTCTTGATCATGTATTACAAAAGTTCAAATGAGCTGACTTACCAACAACCCATAATTTTATTTCTGGAATGTAATATTTATGCCAGTAAAGTTTAGCAATGATGAACATAATTTCAATAGGTTTATGCAACTGATGGATTTCAAAAGTCTATCACTGGCATTTCATTTCACCTCTACAGAGACAAGATACATGAGACACGCTACGAAGATGAGAAGATACTGGGAGGTTACTGTAAGGTGTTTAAAAGAAAAGCTACTGACTCCATGTCTTCTGCCACACTTTAGAAATCTAACTATATATTTCTTAACATTTTAAAACCAATAATTCAATCATTTCCCAAGTCATTATAAAATGCCATTTGCTAATAAATCTGAGGGCAAAGGGCTCCCTAAATCATGTCACAAGATGTTTCTCCACAGGTTTCGACAGTCTGCTAATTATATGCATTACACAAGAGTCGTGAACATTACAGAAGCAAGGCCATCCAGCTATGGTTTACTATTGCTATCATTACTGCTGCTGCTTTCTCAAAGACTTTCAGGAAAGGCTTGTCAAATGACTAGCTTGGCTGGAATTTAGTCATTAAAGACACTTATTACAATCAGCCTTAATGGTTTCTATCACTAAATATGAAATAGTACTTATAAGCTATTTCCTGAGACTCTGCATAATAAGGTTTGTATTCCAATTAGATGAGTACTATGTTTGAGGAAATGATTCTGAAAATATTTTATCATAGTATGCTTCTTACTGAAGTAATCTAGAGAGAAATCTCAGAAGAATATCTTTCATTAACAGTCTTCAAAACAAGTTTTCAAAAATTCTTATTTACTCATGTGGCATTTATGTTTTAAACCAAAGTCATGAATGAAACAAAAGGGAACAGACAAAGACCTTAAAAATGAATAAGGTGATTCTGCTCCATTTGGTGACTTTCTAGTTTTAAAAAGGAGCAATGGGAAAACCACCTGAATCCAAAGCAAGTGCTGAGACACAAATGTAGCCACATTAAGGACTCAAAGGGACAGCTGGACAGAGTTTCAAGATAATAAGAATGAATAGCAAACTGAGGCCTAGGTACTCCTAAGATGCAAATAGTTTTCTACAAGACTACTTAATCATTTGAGTTTCTATAAATTGCCTATGAATTGTGTGAACTTGTAAGCCACAAGAAAAGTGTCATAGTGTTATATCCAAGACAGAATCATAATAGGCCTTTCATATGTGTTCCACTCTAAACTGCAACCAGCTTTGAACAGGTCTGATATCCCTGGAGACATAGCCCAGTACCCATGCTCCTTATCAAAAATACCCAGATGAGGTAGGTGTGATGAAAGGTTGAGGCAGGAGTATTCCAAGTATAAACCTGGCCTGGGTAACTTATCAAGACCTTGTCTCAAAATTAAAAAGGGTGAAGATACAGCTCAGTGGGAATGCCCTGGGTTCAATTCACAGAGCTGGAAAAATGAAAAGAGTACATCAGTGATTTCAGTGGTAAGTAGAACCAACTTTAAGTGGTATCCTCATAATGTAAAACATACAACTGAAGGAGGGTGCTTTAATATTTAAAGTATTATCAACTTCTATAATTCGGAGATGAAGGTACCTTTCATGGAGTCCATAATATTATATAACCTTTTCAGTAACCTCAAAGTAGTTATAATTCACTCATAGTAAATTTATTTTCTTTGAAAACTGAGTGGGTCAGTGCTGAGAAAACACAATGACTTCCTGAACTAGAATATGAGACTCCTTTATTAGATCAGGGAGTATATTTATCTCTCAGATGATTCGGACCCAAAACCATGCTGAGATTCATTCATGTGAATGTATCTATTCTAACTACACTACAGATCAGTTTCTACAAGAGGCTTCATTTCCCCCACTGGAAGCCAGGGAACAATGACTTCTAATTGAAAAGTGACAAACTAACATGTCTGCATTGTTGAGATGCTTAACTGGTAAGTATGTTTTAAAGACACTTTCTGCAATGGAGGAACCTATAGAAGAAGAAAAGGGACAGGAGAATAAGGGATTCTCCTATTAAATCCCTTAACTATCCATGACATAACTGATTTGAAAAAATTCCATAATCCTAGTATTACTTGATAAGAAATTTTATAAAAGTGGTTTTTAAAAAATCACTGAAATAGAGTCACAGACCGGGGGTAAAGAGAACAGGGCCCCACCAGCAAGCAAGCCTAGTCTGGGAACTAGCACTATGCATGGGCCACCACCAGACTGGAACAGACAGACCCCAGCCTCTCCCCATGAGTCAGCACCATTCAAGGACCAGGGGTAGAGAGAACACAGCCACACTAGCAAGCAAGCACAGTCTGGAAACCAGCATCATGTATGGGCTGCCACCGGACTGGAACAGACAGACCCCAGCCCCTTCCATAGCATGGGCTGGCAAACAAGAAGTACCAATATCCCCCCACCCCACCCCACTGTAAGCAACCAGTTTATCCAGAGAAATACAGGCTGTAATGATGGCTGTGGAGCTGAAATGCAATTGGATGCTTGTGGCGCTTTGCTGCTTTACTAACATTGCAGGTCTAGGGCCAGTGGTCAGCTCCTAGGTTCACAGGATAGTGATACACAGTGGGATGTCTAGGGGGGATCTCCTCCTAAGGGTTGCAGCTATTTTTGACTCCCTATGGTCTTGTTTGGGAAGTCCTATACAGTTTCCATTATTTTGTTGGGTTGGGTTTTATTCTTGTTTGTTTTGATTGGTTTTATTCTATTTTATCCTCTTTAACATAAAAAAAATCACTGAAATATATACACTAAAAAAGTTTATGGTATAAAATATGATAAAATTCAGATCCATTGAAAAGCCAGAAGCCACACTCAAAATGTGCCAAACAGCCTGACCTGGGGGCTAAAAGACGCAGGTGAAGGAAGCCTGTAAGGAACAGTCGTGTGTCCTATTGCTCAGCAAGTGTCCTGACATGAAGAGAGACTTTCCTATGACCAGCCTTGTTGGCCCTTCTGCAGAATAAGGACAGAAGAAAGAAGGTTAACAAAAAGTCAGGATTTGCAAAGCCAATTAGAAACTAATTTTTCAGAGAAGTAATTCTTACTGTTAATGAAGATTATCTACCTGCCTATGTCAAAATGTATTGGTTGATCCCTTCTCTCCTGAAATGCTTTGTATTTTTCTCCTATAACTGTTATGGAAATTTTCTATACTGTTATAGAAATTGTTAACATGTCTGCTTGCCTATCCTATTCTGAGCTTGTAGCAGACTGTCTCATTCATCTCTATATGCCTAATGCCTGCTACATTAAATGTGAATAAATAGAGACAAAATATTATACTATAGTTCAGGCATGGTGGTGCATGTCTATACTCCCAGCACTCAGGAGGATGAAGCAGGAGGATTATCTCGAGTTCAAGGTCACCTCAACTGCATAGTGAGTTCAAAGCCAGCCGTAAGCACATAGTGAGACCCTGTCTTAAAAACAAACCAAAAAATTTAAAATATAGATTTTAGATATGAAAAAAGTTAAGAATAACATAGTTCATGAATCCTCAATGATACAAATTTTAAAAAGTTTAATACTAACTAATATAGAAGGAATGAAAGACACTAGAAAATCAACATTTTACATTCAATGTAATAATCAGACGAGAAATGGCAATGAATGCTAAAACTAACAGGCAAAACGAGGCTGAGGAGAAGAATTTTACAGGCTCAAAATTTCCCCTCACGAAATAATTACTAACTCCAAAATATTTTTAAATGTATCTGCTGGGGATGTGGCTCAGTAGTAGAATTCTCATCTTGCATGCACAAGGCCCTGGGTTCAATTCCTAGCATGTGCATGCACACACACACACACACATACACACACAAATAATAACAATAATAATAATAATAAAATAAATATCTTTACAACAAAGAAGTCTTATAGATACTAACTTAAGTAAAGTAAAAATCATCAATAACAGGGAAAAAACTGCTACCATGTGTCATACGATGGGACAAAAGGAAAATCTGTGAAATTGTGTTTATAAAATGTATTACCTAGATAAAATTATAAGGAAATATTAGATAAACCCAGAGTCATGGGCAGTTTCCAAAACATCTGACCAGTAATCTGGCCGTAAAAGTCAAGGAAGGAAGGAAGGAAGGAAATTTTCCAGAATAAATGGGACTATTAGGTACCACATTGATCCTGGATCACATTCTTGTGTCATAAAAGACATTGGTTAGACAACTGGCCAACTTGTGCCTAACACAGAAGTTTTTTTGGACTCTTCTTGCAATTCTTCTGGAAGTATGAAATTGATCTGAATCTAAAAGGGAAAAAATTTAAAGCACTAATCCTTGACTGAATGTCTTAATAGTCAAATTCATATAAGAAATAATCTGATACATGTGTTCACATACAATAAACATACAATAAGTGATGACTCACTAAATGCCTCACCAGTGAATTACCAGGGTTGTCATTATTAGTATTTAACATTCACGTAGCGCCCACACTGCTGGGCATAATACAGCAAACGTAATGGCTCTCCACAGGAACTACTCATCTAAAAAAACAAAAATTAGTATAAACATCAACACATCCCCAAATGCCATGCTTATAAAAAGCCAAGGTTCAGACCTCACAAAGACAAAACTAGACTCAAACTATTCCTTTCCCTTTTATTTCAGGGTAAAGGAGGCACAAATCCAGGTGTCCTTGCATTACCAAATTACTGTTCTGTAGTTTGAAAGGAATGACAATGGCATCCCATTCATAGTCATGGCCAATTTAATGTTACAGTACATGTGTGAAATCCCAGGCCACCAACATTTCATCAAAGTCATGATGCTTATTTCTTAGAAATATTGACAACTTCCTGCACAAGCCCTCTGTTCACCTGAATTTCATTACAACAGCGCTCAGTGGTATCCAACAAAGGTACCTGAACATACCTCTGGCTGGGTGCTGCTCCAGCCTTCAAAACAGAGCGCCCTAACACTCTCCTCTACAGCCAAGAAATCAAACTTCCTTGCTCTTCAAAAAATTTATTTAATTCTCTCATGTTTATTTATGCCAAAACCTACCCTTCCTTCATGCGGTACTATTTTTAACAAACGTTTGCTTATTAAGTTTCTCTCAATTGTTATTCAGACCACCACACTGCAACATACAGAACTGGTACAGATATAAACAATATCATATTGAGAGAGCTCATTCAAATTTTGAACTATTCCTGAAAATAACATTAGTTGACAGAATGGCAGAGACTGTACACAATCATTTATGCAAATATCACTATATCTGAGGCACTTCAGATAAAATAGGACCCAAAATGTACAATAGATATTGTGAATTGGGAAGAAACTATTCAAAAGAAAACAGAAACTGTGATGAGGTAAAGGGGAAAGGAAAGAAGGGAAAAGGAAAAGAAATTATATTTATATATATATATATATATATATATATATATATATACACACATATATATGTACATATATGATTGCTAAGATAGCAACATTGTTAGTTTCTCTTAGTTCATTGAAAAATTTGTGCTAACATTGTTTGAACAATATCTGGTATCCTGAGTAACTACTCTGAAGAAAATAATATGCAATGAATTATTATTGTTACTTCCCTGTTACCTTGATTTGAAATTGTTTTACTTTTTTTCTTTTTAAAATTTAAAAAGTTTAAAAAATTTTTCTTGGTAAGTGAATAATAATAATAATAAGAAGAATATATTGAATGCTTACAAAGGGCAGGACAAGATTCTAAATATTTAAAATCCATTGTTTCTTGTAATAATAACTCTAAAATAATACATTATTGGTACCCCATTTTACAGTTGGGAATAATGTGGTACACAGAGGTTACATAACCAATTCAAAGTTATGCAGTTGGGAAATTACAAGAAATTTGCATTTTTCCCCTAGGGAGCCTGGTTTCATAATAGGATACCCATGTTTTATAATGGGGTACTTTTCTTTGTGAGTTTTTCCAAAACTTTTAGTGAACTTTTCCCATTCTAACAGGTCTGAAATTTTAGCACTTCAAATCTAGAAAATTCAAGATACTACAGGATATTACACAAGAAATTCATTCATTTACAATACATCAGGAAGGTTCAAATCATTTCAAGACTTGCTATTTAAAATGGAAACTGATAATTTAATCTGATAAGCATCAATGGCTCGTATTGGAGTTTAGAGCAATAAATAAAATACCAGCAATTTTATTTATAAAAAAGTCAGAAGCTTTGCTTGCCCACATTCCCAATTCTTGCCCATGGTTACAGGCTTATACCTATCCCAATCTCTAGAGAAGTATGTTGTTTTGGTTACTTTTCGCTCATTGCTGAGAGAAAAATACAAGACGCCCAAAATGAAGTAAGGAAAGGTTTGTTGAGCTTACAGTTTATTGGCGGTTTCAGTCCATAATCAGCTGGTTCCAAGGCCGGGTGGTGCGGCTGAGGGGCAGCCGTTATTGATAGCGGCTGCAGATTCCGGAAGTAGAGCAGAAGGGCAAAAAAGGGGAGAGCAGGCCTCCTCCCCTCCCTTACACTGTATGCTGGCTCCCTGCCCACGGACGCGTGCAGCTCTCGCACAGCCAATCCCAGCGCTAGGCAATGAGCCAATCACAAACGCTAGATTCAGCTACCTTCAAAAGGCCCACCCCCATGATCGCATGAGGCTTTGGGCGGACATTTAAATACAAACCATAACATATGTGATGGAAGTACTGTTTCTGAAAATATCCCCAAATGACAAATGTACAGACATCAAAAACAGAATCTGTAAACCAGGGGAAAAAAACCTCTCTCTGAGGTTTTAAAAAAAACTTTTGGTGCTACAGTGTAGTTCTGTGATGGGGCACATGCTTAATACATGCAAGGCCCTGGGTTCAACCCCCAGTGCCAAAAAATATTTCATTTTTTATAAACATACCTATTAAATAATAAAAAATTACAAACTATTTGGTTATGATATCCTTTTTTAACATCTAATATGTTTACATATATGAAATAAAATGAAACATTTTGAGTAAACAGAATTCATATTCTAGAATAGCATGGATAATGATATAGGTCACTGTCAAATATCCCTGAAAAGAAATAAAAACAAAGCTGAAATGAACATAGTAACATAAGGCTCAGTTGTACTTTACTTCATGTTCTCTTGTTTGGAAGAAGTCAGCTCTTTCTGAAATCTTAGTTGTGCACTGAGCCATGCTGGGGCTTTTCTTGACTGAGGCCTTCACTTTATATTGTCTTTTAGGAAACCACATCTGGAAAGATTGTTTTAAACTTTTTTCACTCAACATGATAACCTCTTTTGTATTCTTCTCACGCTTAACAGTTCTACAGAGAAGATTCATGGTATTAATATATGGATGAAAGAATGAAAATACATTTACTCACACTATTTTGGCTAAATATAGACTTGCTTTTCTATACTCAGGACTTTCTGATTACATGATTTTAAAATTGTGAGTCCCTAGTTAAAAAGTAAGTAAATGTTCAAAGAGCAGGTCTTTATCATGTGGCCACATTCTCAGTGCAGTCTCTACCATTCTGACAGCCCCACTTAACTGGAAAACTCTTTCTTTAATCAAATTTAGCTCAAGTGACTTTGACATCAATGAACATGAACAACAAAAGTTTTAACTTTCAATTACTACTTAAATCTTAACTGAGTACGTGTTGCTAAGTTATGATGTTTAGTAGAATAAGTATATTAAATGTGTTTTCAACCTGTGATATTGCCAAGTTACAATCAGGTATTAGGAGGTAACCCCAACATTAAATCAAGGAACATCTGTATATAGCTATAATATGAAGTAACTGATCCAGGTTCTCAAATTAAAGAGGTCTAGATTCAACATGTCTCTATAATCTTGAGCAAATTATCACCTTAAACGGATTTGCTTTTCTATAAATTGTAACTACTTATATTACTGAAAGGATTATATAACTATCTTTAATTTCTAAATCCAGACATAAAAGAATCTAACACTAGTATATTACACAGCTTTCAAAAAAAAGTGAGATTTAAAAAAAAATAATCCAGGCTAGTGACTAGATACAGTTTACATCAGAATGGTAATAGCACAAATGTAAATGAAAGGGAACTTTAGATTTTTTAGTGATGAGATGATAAAACAAGTAATTTAAGATCACTTTAAAATGGGAATCAGATTGTGCTAGCACTTTTCTTAAATTTTTTTCACACTTTCATATTGCACTTAGAATAAAATTTATTTTTTATTCTGTTTCAGACCAGTTTTCTAGGTGAGAGAAAATGGAAAATCTAGGCAATTTCTGTTCTGAAAACTGCTTGAAGCCATCAGCGAGCTACAAAGACAATGTAGATTTGGGGGAAAGATGAAAAGAAGAAGCCCAGAGAAATTAACCCAATCCTTGCAGTCAGTTGCAAAAGTAAATCCTCTCAGGAGAAAGGTGATAATTGACAGAATCACAAATCATTACTACAAAATTTTTATTTACAATATATGGAGATAATTTTATAAAAAATAGAAAAACAAAAAGGCAAAATTTGATTTCAAAAATAGGAGACAAAAAGGTCCACAGATATCTAGGTGATATCACCTGACAGGGGCTTCAAGCCATATATTTAAGGTCTGCACATTTCTATCAAAAGAATACACACACACACACAGAGAGACTGGAGGGAAAGCTAATGGAAGTTCTCCAGGCACAAGTAAAATAAGCCCAGATGGTACTTTAAGAGATTCAAGGAAAAGAGCAAAACAAATGATAGATAACAGGAAGTAGGGACACAGGTCTTGGGGATCAAGAGATGGTGGGGAGGGCAAGGAAGAGGAGAGAGAAGAGATAAAGAAAGGAACTGAGATGTGCAGTGTACATGTGCCAGCTCCCCACGAGGAATGTGATCATTATGTAATGCAAACATGTACTGGCAAAAATACAAACTAAAAAATGTTTTTAAAAAGACATCCAAGAGAAAAAAGTACATAAAAGATAAATATACAAATAATCATGTTTTACAGGATCTTAAATGTAAAAAGGATCTTAAAAATAAAAATTTAACAACAAAAGCTCATATCACAAGGGAGAACAAGATGGGTTTAAAACATTTTATAACTTCCTATTTTCAAAAAGTATAATTGGTAAAAGTACTAGTGTACATTAAGCTATAGTCAATCAAGGACACATGTTGCAAATACAGTAACAAAATGAACAGCAAAAGAATTTATAACAATAAAGGGGAAAAGATTAAAAATAATAAGTCTAGGGGCTAAGGATATAACTCAGCAGCACAAGCACCTGCCTGGCAAGCATGAGGTCATGAGTTTGATCCCTGGTACAAAAAACTAACAAATAAATAAATAAATAAAATATAATAAAAATAGTAAGTATATGAGAAAGAAAAAATATAAAATGGTCACACCAATGGGAAAATACAGCAAATTTAAACACAAATTGTAACTTTTTGTTAACCATATAAAGACTAAATAAAACACACTTTAAAGACACAATCGTCAGATTAGATAAATTTCTTATTCTGATCTTTCAACTTCATATTCTGTCATTTACTCCTTTGGGTGCCATACTAATCTACTCACTTCTCAACTCCTCAGAGTCTCTAAACACAAAGTTCTCTCTTCCTGAACCGCTCCCTTCCTCTCTTTTCTAGCTACTTTATCAAAAGAAATCAGTCCCACTGTTTTCTCACCCTGTCTTTCATTTCTTCCACAGCACTGTCCATTTAATTTGTTTTGCTATTTTGTCCATTTAATTTTGTTTTGTCTGAATGCCCTTTTGGAATTGAGCTTCATTCACTCATTGAACTCACAGAACTGAGTATATTGTGCTCATACGTGTTCAATATATGCCATGTAATCCTTTACAAGCTAGGGATACAATAAGTAAGTTCCCTGTCCTTGTGGAACCTACTTTCCGATGTAGGACAGACACAGTACACATCTTTTTTGCCTGCAGCTGAATCCCACACACTTGGAAGCATGAGACAGTCATTCGAATACTTCTGGAGTGAATGTTTGCTCTATTTGCCAGAAACCACATGGGGTGACTTACAAAGCTTCTTTCGTAACACATCCCTGTAAGAGGTAGTGTTGCCATTTTAAGGTGAGATGATTGCCCCAATCTATTTGTTTAGGCCATCTGGCTCTACCCATTATCTTCAAGTATCACTACTACCATAGACCTTTGGATTTTCCCTTATCATATCTGCTAGTCCCCAAAATCACTATGATTGAGATCACTGAAACCTGTAACACTCAAAGGTTCCCAACAGGATTATAGAAAAGCAATGCTGTAAATCACTAGTTGGTACTTCATCGAAACCCCTGATGCCTCTATACCTTTCACGAAATAAGCAGAACTCCATGTAAATTCTAAGACACTGCATACCTCTGAAGCATAAAGCACAGTATATATAAAGTCAAAGGGGAAAATATATGTTCCATATTGCGTTCTTTGCACTCACTGCAGATTTCATCTGAGTCAGCTGCTCTGGGACATCCACAGATCAGACAACGTTCTCAGGCTGGTCATAAGTGTTAAGCTAATGAAAAACATTTCACTAGGACTGGGAGTTTGGCTCAGTGGCTTAAGCACCTGTCTGGCAGGCGTAAGGTTGTGAGTTCAATCCCCGGGGCCGCAAAAAAGAAAGAAAAAAAATTCCACTATGTAGAAGTAAAGGTATCTAAGATAGCCAGGGGAATTTTCAGTAGGGCAGTTTATGGTATCATTACTCTTGCCACTTGAAAGTCTCATCTTCCTGGTATACTCCACCCCAGAAGTTTAAGTTCCAAAGCAACAGTTTCTAAATTCGGCTGATCTAGTCATGTTAAAAATCCTAAGAAGTTCGAGGCCGGCTTGGGCTACAACGCGAGTGCAAGCCCGGCCTGGGCTACATAGTGCGACCCTGCCTCAAAAAACCAGGGCCGGGAGTTTGGCTCAGTGCCTTAAGCGCCTGCTCTGGCAGGCACGCGGTTGTGAGTTCAATGCCTGGTGCCGCAAAAAAAAAAAAAAAAAAAAAAAAAAAATCCTAAGAAGTGTTACAGTATAAATTACTGGCCCTTTCCTCCAGAGATTTGATTCAAAATGTGTGAAGTAAAGTCTAGGAATTTTTAAAATCTCTTTAAGCCATTCTGAAATATAACGAACTTTGAAAAATCTTCCATAGAATACCATTTTTTCATTGACTCATTCCAGTGTATCTCAATTCATGATGGACTAAGGGAAATAGAACTAGTTTAATACTTAAATAATACTTTAACTCAGTGGGTGCCCATAATTTCTAATCACATGCTGCTTATTGTTTCTGCATTAAAAAGTACTCTAACAGGAAAAATAAATATTCATATTCTTATTGCATGCAGAGTTGAAATGGGAAGAGTTCTTCCTCAAATATACTATTCTATATCAAATTTCTTTTACATAAACTAGTTAAACCTAGATTTTCATAGAACACTTTTACTGCCCAGTATACTCTTCAAGTGTCATTAACTTTAATAAACATTCAAATCAGCTGGATGTTTCCTAAAAATGAAGGATTTTCTATTCAATGTGCTTATATTCAGTCTTGCCCAGAATGGATATTCTTAAATCCCATAAAATACAAGCAGAAGACATAAAAACAAGACCAAAAACTGGAAGCAACTAGAAAATAACAGAACATATACCCGCCTACAAACACAAATATGCAGCATCAGCGACCAGATGTGCTCACAAACACTGGCAAATTTCCATAAAAGAATCAGCATGCAGATTCTTATTTATCATTAAACGGTGAATTGATAACAATTTTGAGGCACTTTTGAAGAACCGCAATTCATAGTTCCAATGTCTTAATTTTGCAAAATGAGACATTCTAATTTATATTTGTGCCCCCAAATCCCACGATTTAAAAGTTTCTTAAGGAAGGTAAGATTACACTGTGCTACAATGGAATGATCCTTTAGAAAGGTAAGGAAATGACTTAGGTTTCAAAACAGAATTCAGTATGTTTAGGCTTTCTCAAGTTTGCCAAGCTCGTATTTTGTGCTCTGGTAAACAAGGGCTAAGAACACAAATCAAAAGCTTGTTCTGTCACAGTCCTCTTCTGAAGTATTTTCTTCAGATAGTTTTCAGAAAATATTCTAGCTATTAATGATGATCCACTAAATGCTGTGTCTCAGGTGTTTTGCTAGAGTTTCATTCGATCCTTTTAAACTCTAATAGTAAGTATAACCTTCAGTTTAACAAATGAAGAAATTAAGGCTGAAAGCATATTAAATTCCCCAATATAAAAGTAGTTAAAAGTTGACTCAGTATTGAAATGTGAACTTTCATGGCAATTATCAATGATACCACAGGCTTCCCAATATAGCAATTTCTGCTGATTAGTGAAAGATACATTTATTGGTTTTATGAATTAGTGATGGTAGTTTGTATACCTTATGTCATTCAATCCTCTCAAAGTCATGATAGTTTCATTTTACCAGGAGAACATTTGTAAGTTTCAGGAAACTTGCTAAACTGTCACATGTGTAAGGTGAGAGTCAGGAATGAGCACTGCTCCGTCTCCAAAGCTCAGGCTGCTGTTCACCAGTACATTCAGTATTCTCCTACACTAGCCTTCTATTGGGTATTCAATATTTCCAACTTGCATGCACAGAATTAGATACATAGTCTGGCTCTGGTTTGTTGACACTTATTATATTTGACCTTCAAATACTTTAATATTAACTTCTAATTTTGAGTTTGGCATCCATTTGTTCACACAAAGGCTTCATTTAAACAGCACACTATTCCACAACACCACTATCCATTTCCAGAATGTTCTGAATTTGAAAGTAAAACTCAAACCTTCAGAGGCCTCTCTCTGTGCATCCACAGTGATAACATATCCAAGATTCTAAGGTGTACCAGCTGAATACTGACTTTTACATTATCTGAATTTGAATAAACTTTTTGGCATCTTTTATTCTCACTGGTGAAATCAGTTTGCATTAATGATGAAACTACTGAGTAGCATCTTCAAACACTACCACAGATTTCATTCAAGGTCATTATGAATAAATGAGACACTTTTCCATTTGTACAACATTCAAAGTCTATGCTTTTTTCTCTGTTCTTAAGCCACTATCTACTGACTAGTAATTTTTTCATATACATATATGATTAACTACACTATTTGACTTCCAATAAGGACTTAATTCATTTTATTGTGAATACTAGTGAGACTATGAAGGTTACAGTATACAACTGTTAGTCCATTTTAGAACAACTCTTGAACATTTAAATCTTTTTAGGTGTCTTACTGTGTTCTGTGATAGTAATTCGGAGTTGTCCCATCCTAAGTAATTTCAAATGCAAGCTTTAGTAATTACTTTAGGTGCTGGGAAATCTAGCATGCCTGTGGTCCTAAATACAAGCCCCAACACAGACACACGCACACACATACACACAGAGAAAGACAAAGACAGATGGACAGACAGAGACAGGGAGGGAGGAAGAGACACAGAAAGAGGGGCTGAGTTGAGAAAAAGTATACCTTTTTTTTTTTTTTATTATTCTTTTTGTGGCACCAGGGATCAAACTCACAACCTCACGCCTGCCAGACAGGTGTTTAAGCCACTGAGCCAAACTCCCAGTCCTAGTTTTTTGAGGCAGGGTCATGTAATGTAGCTCAGGCCAGCCTTGCACTGGCATTGTAGCCCAGGCTGGCCTCTAACTCACAATGCTCCTCCTACCACAGCCTCCCGAGCGCTGGGATTAAAGGCGTGCATCACCATGCCTGACAAGAAAAGGTATACCTTTAAAAACGAATTGTAGGACCAGAGATTTAACTCAGTGGCACAAGCACCAGGCACAAGGTCTTGAGTTCGATCCCGGTACTCAAAAAAATAAACAAATAAAAATTAAAAATAAAAAACAAATTGCAGTAAATATAAAAATATTGCCTAAATAATTCCTTTGGGTACATTTTGAGACCCTTTATTATTAGCCAATGGTATTAATAGCTAGAATAGGTGGAGAAAGTGATACCAATTTGAAAAATCTTGTAAATTTTATAGTTAAACTTCTCATAAACAAAAACTTGTACAATGTTCATGCCACTTGTTCTTTCTTTTTCAACTAAATATTAAAAATTCATGGGTTTGCTTATCAAATTACTAGGCTAGAAAGTAAGGGTCAAACAAATTTTCAAAATGATGAACATAAAACTAGTTTATCCAGCAGGTAAAAAGTTTAGGAAGGCAATAGCCACCTTTGAATGTCTGTGTCACCTGAGAAAATACAAACTATTATAAAACTGGCCCACCTGGTCAAAGTTGTTTTTACATATCTAATTAAAAGCATCAGCAAAAGTAGAAATACATACAAACTCAAAGTCAAACACTGTTACCCTAATACCTCAAGTAGTTTATTGGTAGTTATTATCTACATTTCTATAAATATAAACATTCTAAATAATCATTACCAGTGCAAGTACATTTAACATGAAAGTTCCACAGGAAGCTACTTTATTTTGTGTATAACAAGAACCAAGTTTCCAAAATTTCAAGTTGTGCCACTGGAAAACCAAAAAACCATAAAACAAAACTTTAACCCAAAACCTGCTAGCAAACTGAATTTCTCTTGATGACTTCAAGATAAACAGTTGTTGGCTTTACAAATAGGAAATAAATACACTTACTTGCCAATATATGATTACTGGAATTAAATCTCTCCCTGAAAGTAAGAATTAAAGAAAGATCTTCCCTTCTTATAAAATTTTGTTTTTATTACAATACAAACAGCACCAGTGAATCTTCGTAAAACAGCTTTCCTACTATTCTTATCTGCAGTGCTGTGCCAATTCTTCCCATAATCAGGACTGCACAGGCCTAGTAATACTGTTCAGTTGGTAAACAAAAAATTAAAGCTCAGAACGCATACATGTATCTTACATTTTCATCCCACAGCATATCGGGTGTTGTGTTATAAAGCTTTTGCTCTTCCCAAAATACTACAAAAATATATGAAAAAACACATCTGTTTTCAGCCAGCAAATATTAACAAATGTCTTTTAACTAGAGACTATGTATTTATTGTAATTATATCCTCTTGACTGAATTCAGTAACTGTTTTCTTCATAAATCCATATATGTATCCAAGCATATGTATTTAGAATTAATCTACATGCCCATATTTACTATAGAAGAATCAAGTAGATTTTAGGTTCTTCATGTGAAAGTGCTTCTGACAACCATTTATTTCTATATTAGCACCAACTGCCAAGAACGTTGTTTTAAAATTTTATAGGAAGATGCATAGCTATTTCTAAAAAGTAAACTACACACCAAAACATGCTTTGTCCAAACTAGTCCATGCACCTGAAAATAACTCAAACATCTTATTTTTATTAAAGTTAGACCAACATATTTTTTGTTTGTCTTTTTGAGACAGGGTCTCACGGTGCAGTTCAGGGTGGTCTTGAGCTCACTTTGTAACCCAGGATGGTCTCAAACTTGCAAGGATTCTCCTGCCTCAGCCTCCCGAGTGCTGAAATTATGGGCATGTGCCACCATGCCCAGCTTGGACCAACTTTAAAAAAAAAATTGTCTAGAATTAAGAGATAGCATTAAATTATTTGATTCCAGAAAATGCTAACAACTATCCAGCCAAAACTTAAAGCACACACTTCCTTTTTGTCCCTGCACAATCAATATAATCAGTATAACTGCATGTGTATTAATCTACCTTAACATTTCCATTCATCACCATTTTATCTTAACATAAAAAGCCTTCTAGGCAATTTCTCTGCAAAGGCTTCCCCCTAAAAGATACAAGCACAAAACACTAACAGACACTCTTCAAAGTTTTATTTCATTAACTTCAGATCAAATTTCCACAACTGTTTTCTGGTCAATTTACTATCCTTGCTTGCCTTCCCAAAATGGTAGTACCAGAAGACATGGGGTGGGGAGAAGAGACCTCTTTAAGAAGCACTGCATTTGCTCATCTTCCACAAGCAAACAGAATTGGGCATGACTGTTCAACAAAACAAAGCTTTAATAGCATCCGGGAGGGCAAACAGGCAAACCAGGCTGTAGACACGCTTCCATTTGTCAAAATCAGACCAGAGAAAACCTACTCCACACAGACACAAGAGGTATCGATATTCATCTTTTCTTTTTCTGTTGCCGCAACATTTTTCTTCTCTTAATTATCATATCATGCAGTTTCTCAAGTCCTTCTTTGAGTCCATCTCCTATGATTGCACAGGTAGGCTGCAAATGCCAAGGAGTTGATGAGCTCAGTTCACCCATTGCTAACAACTTCTCAATTTCTGTGAGAGACAGTGAGTTCCTCAGATCTTGTTTATTAGCAATTATAAGCACAGGGACTCCTTGATTTTCAGATATCCTAGTTATTTTATGGAGTTCAGTTTTGGCTTCTTCCATCCTTTCAACATCAACCGAGTCCACAACAAACACTATGCCATCTGTGCATCTGGTGTATGACTTCCACAGGGGCCTTAATTTCTCTTGACCACCTACATCCCAGAAGTGAAAAGTGACTGTTTTAGAATTTCCCAAAGTTACCTTGATTTTCTCGGTGTTAAATCCTTTGGTAGGTACAGTATTGACAAATTCATTGAACTGCAACCTGTATAAGACTGTTGTTTTTCCAGCACAGTCCAAACCCAGAATAACAATGTGATAGGACTGAAAGGAAGGAAGGCTGGACAGGATAGATGTCTGGTCTGACAGTCCATTCCCCATTTCCAGGGGCAAGTTAGTGTCCCAAACTGAAATACTTTCTTCCTACAGCTTTAGAATTTCTTTTCCTTGGTGATCCAGCTACAAGACTGCTGGGGAAGAAATGGATACGTTATTCTTGTGAAATAATACACTAAAACAAGTCTTCTCAATTTTTCCTAAAACAGCAATGAGAGGAGCTTGATAAAACTTGTTTCAGTACACAAACCACCTGAGACATGAAACGTTCACAGTACAGAACACTGGAATAACTGCCACCAAAATTCTCTGATTCACTCAAATCGGTATAATGTGCACTTCTGTATACTGCCCTCGGTCCCCAAGCCTCAAGACACCTCATTCTGAAGACAACCCAGTCGCCAGAATCTGGTCCAAGTAGTTGAAACCACAGAAGTCCAACCTTCCCACCCCCTCCCTTTTTTTTTTTTTTTTGGGCAGGAAACTCCTAGAAGGTAATCTCACCTTGGAGGGTCTACTACCACATGTTTAACAGCAGTCTCAAGACCACTATTACATGCCCCACCCCACCTCTTAAAATAAAGACGCTCTCACCTCCAAAAGCGGAGTCTGCGTCCCAACGAGAAAGCATTGGCAGGCGGTTCCCATGGGAGGCCAGCGCCCCACGTCCGCTCAGCTCAGACCTCGGCGCAGCTCTGGCAGTTGCTGCGCTGGAAACCTTGGACTCAGACTCCGGCCACGCCCACCTCTTCCGGCCCACCCATAATCCGCGATCCCATTGGTCATCAGCGCCAAGGCAGCCACGCCACCCCGCCCCCGTGGCCTCATTGGCCAGGACAGCTGCCGCTCCAGCTGGGCGGCGCAGGGCTCTCGGCCGGTCCACAGGCACCACCTGTTGCCCTTGAGTTAGGAAACCGGGCGGCCTCGGAGGGAGCGACGCGTGGCCCCTTCAGTGGCGGCAGCGGAGGCTGTCAGATCGCCCCGCGCACCTGCAGCGCGCCCCGCGGGCCCCGCGCCGCAGCCCTCACATCCGGGGCCCGCAGTCACCGCCGGCGCCGTCATTAACCCTTAGTCCGCCGGCCGCGGGTGCCCGCGGGGCCCCGCCCGCCGCTCAGGCGCGAAAGACCCAGCCCGCGGCCGCGCCGGGAACCCCTGCCCCGCGGCGGGCTCCGCTCAGTCCACCCTCCCCGCGCCCCGCCGGCCCGCGACCTCGATCGGGCGTGGCCGCCCCGCCCCCACCGCTCACCTGCGCGCTCGCCTCGCGGCCGGACCGCTCGTCTCCCACAGCCGCCGGGACACCGGCGAGGCCCGAGCGGCGACAGGGGACAAGGCCGGCGGGCGCCGGCGCCAGGCCGCGCTAACGGTGCTGCGTTCTCCCCGCCCGCCGCGGCCCCGCCCTCCCCGCGCGTCGGACCGGCGCCTGCCAGTCGGGGGCGCGCGGGCCCCGCGTCGCCTAGCAACGCCAAACAAGGTCACGTTCGAACCACGCGGACTGTGGGGCGTGGGGCGCAGCTGCCGCCCCAGCCCCTAGTGTGGCCGCAGGTTAGCTCAGCTCAGGGCAGGATCTGTGGGCCTAGGCCGAGGGCGCCCTTGGGGCGAAGGGCGCGTGACGCAGGCTCGGGGACTCCGGTCAGCACCGGACGGCGGGGCCCCTTACATAACCGGGTGACGTGGAGGTAGTTGAGAGCTGCCCCGAGCGGCCTCGGTGGGCTGGACGCGCACACCTTGCTTTCACAGAAGCAAATGAACGCATCCATACACGTGATTCTAGCTCCTTGCCCACGAGGTAGTCAAGTAAAAGTATTCCAGTGTTACAGATGACAAGAGGTTTAATGGATGTTTCTAATGATCCCAGAAAAATGAGTGGTGGTGCCGGAACTGATAACCTACTAGTCATTAAATACATAATGCTTTCCATTGGATGATTCTGAATGTGATTGTGTCCTCGATCCATAAATCCACAAATATTGATTGAATAGGTGATAGACACTGTTCTGTATGCTTGGGAATAGGGTGATTAGCAAATAGTCTGGAATAGCAGTGTCTTTCTGGGCCACCAATGAACCACACTGTCTCATAAACAAATTTATTTAGAAAATGTGACCGACCCTTGATAATTTCAGGTTGCTCATGACAGTACAGAAGAGAGGTACCATCTTAAATTCTGGGAAAACGTTAATAAAAAAAAAAAACATTTTTATGGTGGATGCCACATGAAATTGTAATTTGGAAGAATTCATATGGTGTGCTTTTAATTAATGTATTTTTAGTATGAATTGGAATTTCCCAAAGGAATTTCCTGGTTTTCTCAAGATCTGTGTTACTAGTGACAGTTACTGCCTTTGTAAACAGTATAAGAAGGTGCAGTCTCACCCCAATGCAGAGTTTCAAGAAGAATTAGTGAAATTTTGGAAAGAAGAGGTAGAAATCTTAAATTGCATATTTTATCAAGTTGTCTACTGAATCTAGTATAAACCTAGAATTGCCTTATTAGTTATAATTCTAGAAACTTAACCATTTATAGGAATTAGCAAAAAGATTATAAAAGACTTTTGATAAACCTGTTTGTAGTAGCTTTGAAATCAAGTGGGCCCTGCCAGTGTTCCTTGCAAAAGTATATTTTTTTAAATCTTTCCCTGGGGTAGAAAGATAGGAAAACACTGAGAGGTTTCATCCTTGCAAAATCACTTGTACTGAGTTGCACTTTAATGTTAAGCTGTAGGCTTTCAACTAGAAACCCTGTGAATCACACTGAGGAGATAAGGATGGGTTTTACATGTTTGAAGTGGGGAGGGAGGAAGGGAGGGAGAAATGAAGAAGAAGGGGAGGAAGGGAAAGAAGAAGGGAAGAGGAAGAGAAATAATAGAGATTATCTATTGTGAAAAAGCGTCAAACATTTGGTCTGTGCCTCTTTACAGAAAAAATGTTGGGTATGCCTGCCTGTTGCATAAGCAGTAATAAATATATGAAAACTGCCTAGTGATTTAAAAAGTGATTAAATTTATGGAACCCACTATTCGCTTTGCTGCATAAGCTCCCTATCAAAAGCCCTTTGAGATATTTTATTTAGATATTATGCCAGGAAAACGTTCCCCTTAGGCTGCAGCTCAGAAACAGTGTATTGCTATACCTTAGGGTCCCTCGAAATTTCTAGGGATTCTGTGCAATAGTTTCATTTTTGTGAGGGGAAGCACAGTGACATCTGTTGGACGATGTTAGCAACTACAAGTGTTTGTACATCATCTGCCTAATAAACGAAACCATAGGGTATTTCTTTTAGCCTAAGACACTGTGAAAATGTTTCATAGACACTGGGAGTTCTGTGAACTTCTATCTTTAGTAATCATTTTTCAAATAACCAGAATCACTGGGAAGCACTTGTAAATATATAGGTTCCCAGGTCCCAACATCAGACCTCCTAAGTCAGAATCAACAAAAGAGTCAGTAATCTGCATTTCAAACAAATATTCCAGGTAACTAATTATTAGACATTTTGAGCAAGTACTAACTTTAAGAAACAGGGAAGACTTTTCCCTTCAAGCAACTAATTGATTTTGGTTTTATTTTTTTATTTATTTTAAAGAGGATAAAACCAAGGAAAATAGAACAGAATAAAACCAATCAAAACAAACCAGTGTGACACAGGACTTCAAAACAATATGAAATCAATAATAGTTGCCATAATGCCTCTTGCTGTCTTCAAAATAGTTGCAGATACCCTGAGACAGTGAAAATCAAACAGAACAGCACAAAATAGAACCAATAAAAACAAAACAATGAATGCAATAAAAGACTTTAATACACGACAATATTAAATCTAAATTGGCCACCATAATATATCTTGCTATCTTTGAAATAGTTGCTCTTGCCATCATACATAACAAAATTAAACAAACCAAAATAGAACAAACCCCAACCCAACAAAACAATGAAAACGATACAGGACTTCAAAACAAGACAAAAGGGAATTAACAATTGCTCCAACCCTCAAAAGAAGTTCCCCCCTAGATGCCACACTGCATACCACCATCTTCTGAATAGATAGATGATCAGACCACTGGCCCTACCCCTGAAAGATCAGTGAAACACCAAAACATCCCAAGCAACAAATTGCATTTCACTTCAATAGCTATCATCACATCCTGTATTTCTCCAGATCAACTGGTCGCTTACAGGGAAGAGGAGGATTGACTCTTCTTGTTTGCCAGCCCGTGTGCCAGAAGGGACTTGGGTCTGGCTGTCCCCACTCCAGCAGCAGCCCGTGTATGGCACTGGTTCCCAGGGAGGGCTTGCTTCTTGGTGAGGCTTTATTCTCTCACCCCAGTTGTTTTTATTTTTAATTAGATACCAAACCCGGATCAAATCTAATGTCTGTAATACTGTTTTCTCTCCTAAGCCAGTTTTCTAATATAATGCTGAACATAGACACAGAAACTGGCTTGTCCTTTTGCCATTTTCTGTTGTTTTTATTTGTTTTCAAAGATACTTCACTTTACTTGTTTCAAAGAATATTTATTGGAATTTCCCAAGTTGAAAATAGAATAAATAGAATGCTCTCTAGCTGAAGCAACCAGTCCAGCAGAACTGTTAACACATATGTGGACATAATTACTATGATATTCAGTGGGGTTTATGAATTATAAAATAGAAAGTTATTATCAAGCCTGTTTTTGTTCAAACTTTACCTGACAGGGGACTGGGTAGTTTAACAGACAAATGTCATTTTTAAGGTGGATATTATGAGAACTTATCACAAGAGGTAAGATGTCAGAATTGAAGGTAGAAGCAAGAGCTGGCAAAGCACAGAGGCACAGTTTTCTGAGATTTTTGAGCAAATCCAAAAGAGGACAATATAATTTCCCATGGAAAAAAAGGATGTGCCAATGTGAGAAGTCTCAATACAGTAGAAAGATGAATGCATCTTATGTCTGAAGAAATGTGTCAGTATCATTCAGAAAGTTTTGCTGAAGTTCTATTCCCAAATGCCTTTTGAACATTTCTGCTAAAAGACCAAGTTGGTCCAAACTTAATTATTATATGTATTTATCCCTTTGACTCTGCCATAACTAAATATAATAAATGGTTAGTTTGTAAACAACCAAAACATATTTCTAACCATATTAAAGTTTGGGCAATCCAAGATCAAGGCACAGACAGATTCAGTGTCTAGTGAGGATCTCATAATCAACACTTAAAGAATTCATATAGTGGAAGAGGACTATCACCTTGGGAATTATGATTTTAACAGAAGAACTTCACAACATTCAATCCATTACATGATACCATTATCATCCCTCCTAAAACATGCTGTGGAGTTAAGCTTCATTGTATTGACTTGATTGGTCTGGGAGCCACCTGAGAAATTGGTGGGGCATATTCTCTATGTGTCTGGGTGGTTCATGAAAGCATGACCTTGGATACTATATCTGATCCCTGGCCTCTTCCTGGCCAAGGATCTTCTTTTCAGCTGCCATGAACTGAGCATCTTTGCTGTGCCATGCACTCTTACCATGTTTTTGCCTTGATTCAGTCAGTCAACCATGGACTGAATCCCCAGGAAACATGAGCTAAATTTAGCCTCACCTTTAAATTGTGGGCATTGAGTACTGTGCCTCAACAAGGGGAAAACTAATATACTATATGTGGTTACCCTCTTTTAGTCCTTATTTTGGTTGATGTTAATTTATTCAGTCATCCTAAATAGAAATCTCAGAGCCAGTTAAAAATTTCCAGGTACACTACTAACTAACCACCAATCACATTTTAGTCCACTTCTCTCTTTTCATACTCATTTTCACTATATATAGTCTGTTTCTTTTGATCTCTCACTTCAACTAATTAATTTACCTGCTAAGTGATCTTTTGGCTAGTAAGCAAGGGAACAGAGATTTGTCCCTTTATCTGGTTCCAGAGTGTTTTATCCACTACACTCCAGGAGTTGATTTACTTTGATCCATCAAAGTACAAAGCCAGGGTACAATTTTTGACAAAACTTTAGAAGGAGAATGTTAGAAGGGAAGCACAGTCCAAAATTCCCTTAGAATTAGTCCTAGATAAGATTCTCTACCCACAAGTCCAAGGACTCTCTGTGAACTCCTTTTATGGGCAGATTCAAGGACTATCGCCACCAGGTTCCAAGCCACCGGACAATGTCTTTTCCTCCAGGAGGGCCTTCATGTGCCTCTCCACACCAGAGTCCAGCTGCACTTTTCAAAAGGCCCAGTAAGAGAAAATCATCATGCTACACATATACAGGATACTTTCTATGTTCTCATGTCCTGGCTTTATATCTGTCTCCTGAGATGGTTAACAATGAGAAAATCCAGGCTAACAGGGCCTCAGCAGGGCTACACATCAGAACAGATGAGCCTTGATTCTTTCCAGTTTTAACTAAAATTGTATGTTATATTTTATTTCAACCATCTACTCTGTCCAAGTCTTTTGACATTTCTGTCTTCTTTCATGAACATTTTAATCCTTTCTGTCACAAGTTTTCATGTCATCTTAGTGGTATGTTCTAAAGCTTAGGGCTTAGGTCTTCACCCATACTTTTTCCCTTAGGTAATTTCATCCACTACCCAAAATTTAAATCCAGGGATTTAGGCAGCCTATATTAAATTTGTCTCCAGTCTGGACCTCATCCCCAAACTCCACAATTGTCTGGCAAATAAGCATCTCAGCTGCTAAGCCTACTGTGCACACTCACTAGTTCCCATCACATTTACTGGCAACCTAGCTTACCCACTTGCTTAGAGCAATAACCTAGGCTTAAACCTCATACATCACAATAATCCATCAGCAAGGCCTGTTAAACACATAAATCCAAACCTGATCACCTCTCCCCACCCTTATTGCTGTCCCTCTAGTTCATGCCCATCATGGCCCTGGTCATTCCATGTACTCTCTAGCTTCTGAGGCAAAATTCTTGCCCAGGCATAAAGGCCATGCCCTTAGAGAGGCCTTCCCCCAGTACCTTATCCAAAATGTCTATCTGCCTTCTCCACCACCGCTCTGTATTGCTTACTGGTTGTTTTTTCCTAAGCTCTTGTTTTTGTTTTTAGCACTTTGACTACCTGGCATGACTTTTGTTTGTCTATTGCGTGTCCTCACAAGCTCTTCTTTGCTATTGGTAAGTCTCAGAAAGTAGAGTTGCATCAACCTTGTGTGTTACTCTATCCTTAGAGTCTACAGCAATGCCTGGCACAAAGGACAAGCTCGGTGAATTATTCAATGAGTGCTCAATATCCTAAGAATATCATTCAAACAGGAACTACAGGTCTCCACAAAAACATATGATAGTCATGTCATCTTAGTGATGTGCTCTAAAGCTTAGTGCTTAAGTCTTCACCCATACTTTTCCCCTTAGGTAATTTCATCCACTAACCAAGGTTTTAAAAACCAATCACCATCAATTCCTCTTTTCATCATAAGTGAAGTTAGTATTTTAACGAAATGCACCATGTTTATTATAGACTTACATACTCATAAAATATTTCCATGTCTCCCTGAACTTGTACTATCTCAGTTTTTAGCCCTTTGATAACTATTCCTTGGCTTACTTTCCAACCTGACCTGCATCTGTTATGGTTTGTGTCTGAATATCCCCCCAAAGCCTCATGCAGTCATGAGGGATAGGGCTTTTTGGAGGCAGCTGAATCTAGAGTTTGTGATTGTTTCATGGTCCAATGCCAGGATTAAGGGTGTGAGTGCTACACTGCCCTAGTGCAAGTAGTCTTCACACCTCTCTCTCTCTCTCTCTCTCTCTCTCTCTCTCTCTCTGTCTGTCTGTCTGTCTCTCTTTCTCCCCATCCCTTGTTGTTTTTGCTGTCCTCTGCTGCTATGAATTATCACTCCCTGCTGTGTGCCACTCTGCCTTGAACCCAGCCAATTATGGACTGAACTCTACAAACTGTGAGCTAAATAAACCTTTGTTCCTTTAACTTTGGGTGTCAGGTATTTTGTCTCAGTAATGAGAGAAAAGTAACTAAGACAGCATCATTCCCTCTTAGCTGTTCACCCTTATGCTTCCCACATGGGACAAGCATAGCATGCTGCCATATATCACTGTACTTCTTTATGATATGTCTACAATGTTCCATATTTACCCCCTCTTTAATTCTGAACCTCATCCACCTGAAGCTACATTTATCACTGAGTATAAGCCTGTACTTTGGTGAGGCTTCTTTAACTTGTCCAACCAGAATAAATTAATCTTTCGTACCACTTTTATTTCATGGTATCACCTCTCCTATAAGCACTGGTTACTCTGAAATTTATCATTGTCATATCTAATTTGGCCACTAGACTTTATGATCTGTATTGCATAGAAAGACTTGGTCTCTAGAGCTAGCTAATCACCTGGATAGAAAATAGATTTTTTTAAAAAAAAAATCTATTGGAACTTTTCTTCTAGGCTGTGTTGGTCTCAGGGAAGATCTACGGCAGCAATTGCTCCTAATGGGAATCTTCCATAAGAGAAAAGGGGTCTGGGTTGGTGGCCTGAACTTAGTTTGGAAAGAGATGGGAGAAAGTCCTAGTTCTAGTACCTTTGGTAGGCAAATCCAAAAGTCCTCCATCATGCTGTCACTTTATCATGATGGATTTTCTGTGAATGTAGACTCACTCACTCTTTGTGTTAGAATTGCTACAGTCTCTGCAGAGGTCTTTATTAATAGCAGTACTGAAGTAAGACATGCTTGGAACATTAGTGCTTTGGCACAGCTAGAAACAGTGGATAAGAGAGTTGTTGCTGCAAGACTGTCATATTATTTATATTTCTTTCAAAACAAAGCATTTGGAAGCAGGGTTAGCTTTTTAAATTAATTTTTCATAGGTGAGAAATAAGAGTCTCCCAAAAGGAAAACACTAACCTGCCTGCTAACCTAGTGTCTTAGTTACTTTTCTTGTCACTGAGAGAAAATTCCTGACACCCAAGGTTAAAAGAGGAAAGGTTTATTTAGCTCACAATCTGTAGGAGTCTGATTACTTTTCCAACTTCCTGAAGATCATAGAACTCAACTAAACAGCATTTTAGTCAATACAAATTAGAATTTGAACTGTACTCTAAGCTACTGAATTTTTAGAGATTTAAACAGGTAAACTAAGCAAAAGTATAGCATAATTTCTGACCTTCTGGTGAGCAGAAGAATAATATTTCTGGCTATTTGCAAGTAATTTAATGAACAAACAGAGACCTAAATTTGATATAGGTAAGTAATTACCATTTCTGTAGAAATCAATATATGGTAAATGAATGAAGAGCAGTTAGATTACAAGGTTACTTAAAAAGAACTTGCTTTTCACATTTACCAATTATCCTTAAAACTGCTCTGTGGAGAAAGCAAATTTCTATGATTTATTCCTATTTCAAGATGAAGAAACTGAGGCTCAATGAGGTTAAGTAATTTATTTGCCCAGTCACTAAACTAGTAATTTTTGGAACTGTGACTTGTCTGACTCTGGAGCAGAGCTCTGTTGTGACCAGGCCCTGACTTGCTTTGGGACGTGGGGTACAGGGGAACACATGGAGAATGCACAATGGGAGGGAAGAAAGCTCAGAGTCTCAACTCTAACAGATGAGGACAATGAGCAAAATGTGGAGGAACAATATGTGCTTGTTTTGAAAGTACATTTCCTGTTTTTAAGACAGCAATCCCTCAATATGCTTCATTTATGGTGAGGATATAATATTTCAATCTGGAATCTATTGAGAGTTGGCAGCAAGTTTATGACATCCTTCCTCTAAAAGATGCTGTGGTCTTAAGGCATCCAGATGTAGTTTCCAAGTAGGGAATGAAATTAACACCATCTAAAGTCTAACACTGATAACAGAAACACCTGATGTCAAGGTCTGTCCTGCTATCTTCTGTTTAAAGGCAACACTGCCTATGAATGACAAATCGGTGATTATCTTAGGATCTCATTTGTCATTAAATATTTTTAGAATAGCAACTCTCTGTGGTATAAATTGAGAACTATACCGATGGTTTATTGAACAGAATCAATATGGTTCTTTGAGAATTTAAAAATCAAGTCAGCCTGATAGACTGAGGAATCACCTCTGTTGTAAATCACTAGATAGAAATGTTGTACAAGCTGGGCATGGTGGTGCACACCTGTAACTCCAGCACTCTGTAAGCTGAGGCAGAAGGATCACTGTAAGTTCAAGGCCAGCCTGGGCTACAAAGTGAGTTCAAGGCTAGCCTGAACTGCATAGCAAAACCTGTCACAAAAAGACAAAAAGAAAGAAAGAAATGTTGTACAAAGCCAGGTTCTTAAACATTTAATCCTGCAGCTAATTTTTTCTACGAGTATACTAAATAGTAAGTACAATAAGGCAAAAGGGTGTTTCAGGAAATAAAAGTATGAACTGTCAGCATGTTTTATGTATCATTTGTGTGTTGAAAGATTACAAGGATGAGCAACATTCAGTTTGAAATCCTATTATAAGATAGCTTGTGATATACACCATCAAATAGAACTCAAGCCTACTGTATTTTTCTTATCCTAGAAAAAACTTTTATTTCATTCTAAAATAAAGATATAAATTCCAGTGATCCAGCAAAATATCTTACAATGAATATGGATTTCAGTATGTGTATTAAAATCTAACTGTAACAATAACTGGTAAACTATTAGTGTTAGCAGATCAATTTAAAATGTTGCATTTCATATATCTAAAAAAATTATGATTATTTCTTAGCTGTATTTGTTTATGTATATAGGTTGTAAGCATA
>RJWM01012871.1:45098-55473 GCA_004363535.1 Dasyprocta punctata | reverse complement strand
GGGAAAAGGATATAACATACAGAAAAATGAGGCATTTAGAACTCCAGTTAGCCATAACCAAAATAAACCTACACTTAGACATATAGTCATCAAGATCCCAGAAATTCAGCCCAAGAACAGAATATTAAAAGCTGTTAGAGAAAAGAAACAGATCACCTATAAAGGAAAACCCATCAGAATCATGACAGACTTCTTAACACAAACCATCAAATCAAGAAGAGGTTGGAGTGAAGCATTTCAGGTGCTGAAAGAAAACAACTTCCAACCCAGATTGTTGTACCCTGCAAAATTATCTTTCAAAATTAATGGAGAAACAAGATACTTCTATGACAAAGAACAACTGAAGGAATTCATAACTACCAAACTAACCCTACAGAGAATACTGAGGTACATTCTAGAGAGACATAAAAAAAAAAAAAAAAACAAACCATAGTTCCAGGACCAGCAGCAGAAAGGGAATTACTGAGTGGGGCAGATAACTGAATGGGGGAGAAAAGTAGGCAGCCGAAGACAGGAAAATAGCAAGGCAGAGACAAGCCAGTGCATGTTGGTCATGAACATTAATGTAGATGGCCTCAGTTCACCAATAAAAAGAAACATAGGCAGAGTGGATCAGGAGACAAGATCCATCAATATGATTTATTCAAGAAACACGTTTAACTAAAAAGGAAATTCCTAGACTAAAAGTCAAAGAAGAAAAAACAATGCTGTATTTGACAGGAAACCAGAAAGAAGGTAGGGGTAACTTGCCCATTAACTGCAGAATGGATAAGACAGATATGGAATTTTTATCCAATGGAAAGCTACTCAGCTATGAAGGAAGATAACCTTGAGGCTCTTGTAGGTAAATGGATACAATTTGAGATCATGCTCATGGGTGAAATGGTTCAGAGTCACATGGGTGAACATCGTGTTGACTCCCTAGTATAAAAAAATAAGGAGTTAGTGGGATCCAAAATGAGCAATAGATATTGTGAAAGTGAAAGTGGAGGAAATATCTAAAGAGGGAAAGCTGTGGCCATTGTTAACGTATTGTTCTGTTTTGAAACCCTGTATTGTTTTCATTGTTCTATTTAGTTTGATTTTATTGTGCTTTGTTTTGCTTGATTTTGTTATATTTGATGACATGGACAACTATTTCAAAAATAACAAAATGTATTATGGTAGCCATTATTGATTTCCTATTATCTTGATTTGAAGCACTGTATTGCTTTACTTGTTTTCTTTTGATTGATTTTATTCTATTTTGTTTTGTTTGATTTTATTATGCCTAATGGTATAAGCAGCTGCTTTGAAGATAGCAAAAAGTATTATGGTAGCCACTGTTGTATTCCTATTGTCCTGTTTTGAAGTCCTGTATTGCTTTCATTGTTTTGTTTTGTTTTGATTGGTTTTATTTTGCCCTATTTTGTTTGATTTTATTATGCCTGATGGTATGGGCAGTTATTTTGAAGATAACAAGAGGCAACATAGTAGCCATTATTGATTTCCTTTTATCTTGTTTTGAAGTCTTGTATCATGTTCATTGTTTTGTTTTGATTGCCTCTATTCTGTTGTATTTCTTTTGGTTTTATTCTCTTCAGAATTAAAGAAAAATAGAAAATTCATGGGTGAACATCAGGCTGATTTGCAACTACTGATGTATGGGAGACATAAATTTTACAAATATATTAATCAAACTACATGCAAATATTCAAAAGTAGGATGATAGTAAATAGAAGCCAAATAGGTAAAATTCAAGTAAGATGGGATAGCATTTAGCATAAACTTCCATAAAGGTACTCTGTTTATATTTATGTAGCTATTTGGGATTTCATGTATGTCTTATTAATGTTAATTTAAACTTGTCCTTGAGTGTTTACCCAGATATATCAAATGGAGTTCAGAAGTGTACAAATCTGTCACTGTTATGACCATAAATAATCTAATGACTTTCTGTATTGATCACAACATTGACCAAGGAATTTTGTAATAGTCACATATCAGCTAAAGCATCTCCTATTGGATCTGGCTTCCTTTAATTTCAGTGCCCACCAAGAAATCCGGGTCTAATTCAATTGGATCAGAGATATTTCTTGTGATTTTTCCTATTCTCTAAAGAGCTTGGTTCAGGCTTACAGTGTCACCTCATAGTGAATGAAGTTGCCCAAAAAGAAAGGAATGTAACTGGCCCTTACAGGTACTACAAAATAAGTCAAGAATTTGTCTAAATTAGTGCATAATGGGCCCATTGTTTTTATAATAGATTATTATTTGTTCTGGGATTGCATACCTCAGGATACATTCCCTAATTCTCAGTTACTGATGAGCCCAAAACTTACACAGGAATTGAATGTTTGAAGGCCTTTATTTGTCTGAAAGAAACTCAGCCACCAATTGCTGAATCTATCTCTAGCATGCAGAATGATGGGCTGCCTGAGCATGGGTAGAGTTAAATCCATGCCAGGAAGGTGCCAGGAAGTGAAGGCAGCAGGAAGCAAAGAGCAATTAAAAACCTATGCTATACTTTGTAGTCTTAAAAACCACTGCAGTGACTGTCTCCAGTAAACTCAAACATACAACTCCAGGTTAATAAGAGAGTGTGAATTTATGCAATGAAAATAATGTTGAGCAGCCAAAATATTTGTATTGGCAATCTCACCTCATATGAAGATCTCTACAGGACAAGTTGAATCTATCACTGTGATATGGAAATTCACATCAAAGTAATGTGATAGGAAAACCTGAAGAAACATCCCCCAGAAATCTAGGAAGACTGAGAATGTGGACCACTCTGCTGAAAAAAAAACCCTTTATTTATTTAATTATTTATTTATTTTTTGCTGCTAATCTGCATTATACTCTCTGCCAACATACCTGCCCTTGATTCAATTTGAGTGCAGAATGACAGCTGGAAACTCTTTTCAATCTTCTACAAGTGGACCTCCACTTTTCCTGAGATCATTAGTAAAAGGGGTTTTTTGTCCACTTGGATATATTTTTAGCTTCTTCATCAAAAATCTGACAGATGAAGGTGGATAGGGTTTTTTCCCCCTTTGTTTTCTGTTGTATTCCATTGGTCCACAAGTGTGTTGTTTTCCCCAATTACCAAGGTTTTATTTTTTTATTTTTATTTTTTTTTTAAGATATGAATTTTCTGTATTACTTGAAATCCAGTATTTTGATGCTTCCAACATTGATCTTATTGCTAGGGTTTGCTTTAGTTATCCTGGGATCCTTATCAATACTTTACGAATTCTGTATTTTTTCTGGTTCTGAGAAGTATGATGCTGGTATTTCAGGAGGGATTTATTATAGAACATTGTTCAACTCCTTCATTAGTTTCTTAAGTGCTTAATATGTCTGAAGCTACTGTGAATGAGTTTAATTTCTTGGTATTTTATAAGTTAACTCATTATTAATGTTCAGAAGTACTACAAATTTTCGTGTTTATTTTGTATCTTCCTACTTGATAAATTTGTTTATCAGATATAGACATCTTCTGGTGGAGATTTTAGGTACTTTTTTGTAAAAAGTCACATTATTTGCAAATAGTGATAATGCTATCTTTTTTTTTCTTTTTTTTTTCATTCTTTCTCTTGCCTGAATGCTCTGGCTAAAATTTCAGCTATTATATTGATCAAGAGCAGTAAGAGTGGTCACATTGGTTTTGTTTCTGACTTTCAAGGAAATTCTTTAAGCTTTCCTATGAGCAGTATGATGTTGGCTGTAGTTTGTCACATACAGTTTTTATTATTTTTGAGGCAACATCCCTCTCTATTTTTATCAGGATCTTGCTTGGAGGTATATTAGATTTTTTCAAAAGTGCTTCTGCATCTTTTGAAACAGTCATATAATTTTTATCCATAATTCTATTGATATGTATTATTATATTTATGGATTGTTATGTTGAGTCATTCTTGCATTCCTGGGATGATATCAACAAGTCATAGAGGATAATATTTTCAATGTGTTGTTTTCTGTTTGCAGTGATTTTACTGAGAATTTTTACATCTACGTTCATCAAAGGTATTGGTTTACTGTTTCATTTGTTTGTTGATTTCTTATATGGTTCTTGTATTAAGGTGACGGTTACTCATAGGTACAGTTTGGGAAAAAGGTAATAAAACATTCCATTTGGGAAATCTCAAATGCTGGTGGAACCCCTAAAGTATGGAACAGTTAATTCTGTACAAATTGATCTTATAGTTTCACAATATCAAAGAACCAAGCCTCAAACAAAAGAGAAGTTAGAAGAGTTTTTATTGGAAAAGATTAGGAGAAAAAAAGGCCCTGGCTTCTCTAGGATGGATATGCAAAATATGGAATTTTCTGTGTGGACTGTAGTTTCAGAATGTTTTATGAATAAGTGGCACATGGGAATGGCTCAGTTGGTTAGTTGCCATCTATCACAGGTGACTCTGTGAATTCAAAACCTCCAATTGCAAATCAGGCTCTCTCACCCAGTTCCTTAGCATGTAGGTTTTACATGAAAGTTGGATTGTAGAAAAAAATAGTTATTTTGCATTTTTAATTTCTCAAAATTCAGAAGCTTAGTAGGGATGGTTTGTAAGATCCTTTAATAGGGAGTGACTACATTCCATGTTATATGATGAAATTCATTTTTGGTCCAAAGTCTTAGATCTCTGTATATTCTTATTTTAATTAATGCTAATATAGCTTATCAATCAACTCTATCTCAGGTCTTTCTCTAGCTAGTTGCCTTATTCATAAGCTAAAAAAATGGGCTTTTTTAGCCATTTCTTGAATGACTTCCCTTTTTTTTTTCAATAAATAACTTCTCCAAGGAGGTAGCGAACAGGGTAAAGGAAGGAGACAGAAAGTAGAGGCCTTGAGAGCCAGAAGTTGCAATCTGCAGTTCGAACTGTTTCATTTAGACCTCACATCCTCTTGGAGGAAATATCATTCTTCACAGCACTTGGGCCCAGAGGAATCTTCCTTTCTCAGGCTTTAAACATGGACTGACCAAGTCCAATATGCACTCATCCTTGACTGTTACAAAGTCTAAAATGGTATTATCATTTCTTCAATGTCCGTCTCTTCTCTGGCCAGTTGTTCCTTGAGAGTTAGGGTAGATGGACCACCAGTTCTTACCACTCATCTTGCTATCAGATTTGGATGCTGGTATCTCCTTCTAGAGGTAGTTTCTAGGTTCTTTGTATCCTGAACACAGAAGTGGTCAAGACAAGTGCAAATAATAGCCAGATTTTACCTTTGTTAAAGATAACCAAAGAAATGGGTCCTGCAGAGTGAGTTTGGGCCAAGTGAAAGTAAGAAAATAAGTATTCTACAGTACTAGTGGTCTACTGTGAGAGAACACAGTAGCCAAGAAGTCAGTGGGGACTGTCTTTTTTCTATTACCCACTCCTCAGGTCAAGTCCATGCCATTCTTGAGAAGTCCGCATGTAGGGATTTGGCAGCTGTTCTGAACATATATTCTGGGGTTTTGTAATCTACAGCTCATGTCTACTACTCTAGTCATCTTTGTCAGGCTCTATTCTATTGACTCATTTGCAACAGAGAGATAAATATCCCTATAATTTTTTGGGGCTGCTAAATGAGTGGAGGTCTCCATCTTCATATAGTTACTCCTGCTGAAAAGGGCTGCAAGCTCTACCTACTGGGCACTATGTGTTCTCCAAATATCTTGGGATGTTGTGGTTCAACAGCTAAATTAAAGAAAAAAACTCAGAAAACAATGAGAAAAGACTTAGTGACTGTTGAACTGTCTTTTCAACGGGAGAAAGAAAGGAACTTTACTTTTAGATTGGAGATGTATAACCCAAATATGAGGAGCAGGTCAGTTTTCCAAGCTTCCTGTGGAGAAGGAAGTATGGCAAAGAGGGGTGGGATATAAATGATTGAGAATGTGAGAGCTGTAGCTTAACAATTTACCCAAATTATGTATTTTATTGAAAATAGAAGTCTCAATAAAGGTGTCCATTTGAGCTGTGGTGAATTAGGATCATTAGATGCATGTTTAGAGATTGAAATATAAGTCTGCAGTACTGCAAGTACAAATAGGATTACAATACATGGCCTTTAGGAATGAATACTCTGGCCTTGCCCTCCCCATACTCTAATTTATTACTTATATTAACCTTATGGTCAGTCATGGAACATATCACCATAACCTTACCTTGTCCTCCTGTCCTTCCCTTTTCCCCTACATGAATTCCTGCACTGATGTCCTTCCTTTGTCTTTTATCCTTGTTTTCTGATTCTATCATTACAGGCTTCAGTTCTGGGCTGCCTTATGAGACTCCCTCATGCTGAGGGGGCTTGCAATTTGAATTAGACACTGACTCTGAGTAATCTTTCATCCTTTGTGCCATGCCATGGCCATAAATTTTGACAGAAAAGAGGCCCTTCCGTTTGTCTTTAGTCAGAAAGAGTTGCTTCTTTCCAAATTTTAATGAGTACTTGGTCTCCAGGGTAGACAGAAGGTAGTCATACTCAACCAGGGCCTGGAAGGACTCTGTTCACATACAGTTGGATAACTTGTTGTATTTGGCCTAGATAAATAAGATATTGTAAGAGTCTCACAGTTTCTAGGCCTACTATCATATCAGAAGATAGAAAATCCCTGCCATATAACATCTCAAATAGACTCACATTTAAACCAGTTTTGGGGGTGTTGCAAACCTTCATGAGAGGTATTGAAAATAAATTGAGCCAAGATTCATATGTTTTTTGGCAAAGTTTTGCCAGAGCTCACTTTAGGATTTGGTTGGTTCTCTCAATCTTTCTAGAAGACTGAGGTCTCCATATATAATGGAGATGATACTTTATTTCTAAGGCCTTTGCCATCACCTGAGTTATTTGAGAAATAAAGGAAAGTCCATTGTAACTCTGAAAGGACTAAGCTCAAGTCAGGGAATAGTTTCTTTGAGGATCACCTTGAATAACTCCATAGCCTTTACTGAACATGCAGGAAAGACCTCAGTTCAAACTGTAAAATTGTCAGTTAGTGCCAACATCTGTTTAAAGCCTCCATATGGTGGTATGTGGGTAAAGTTTGATTGCCAGTTTCCCAAAGGTATGTCCATTTCCTCTGTACAGGCTCTAACAAAAGAGGTGGTTTGAAGTTGGCAAGGTTGTTATAAGCACAAAGTAGGGAAGATTTGCAGACCTGTCAAGTGATTGCCACTGGTCCCAGTCTTGTGAAAATTCAAGTGACTATTTGCAATGTAAGGACTTCTCCCCATGTGGAAAACATCTTGAAGGGTTTACATAGAGTTCTACTATTTCCCTTCAGCAAAGACAGTGTGTTTTCTGGATACCACCAGAGTCTCTTTATGATTTCCCCTTGTACTAAGGCCCATTTACCTTCCTTTGGGTATAGACTGATTTTAATGGTTTCATAAGAACTGGAAATAAGATTAGGGTGATGAGAGGCTATAAGTTTGCTCTTCTTGACCCACCCCAATCTGCCTTTTGATTTTTTCAAACAAGACTTTAATAGAATTTCCTACTTGATATTTATGGGTGATTGTTAATAGTTAGCAAGTCCCATTCGTTTCAAATTGCTTCATGGGCATGTAGCTCCAGAAATGCATATTTGGAGACTGTAAAGATATTTAGCTTGGTGCCAATGACTCACTGTCAACTGACAACTGCATAATCTTCTTTCAATGTCCCTCTTGGATCAGTGCACCACACGTCCTTAGGGTCTTAGAGGGACAGGTCACTGGTGTCCTTCCTGCTTGCATAGGTCTAGGAAATTACGTGTTCGCAAGAATGGCTAACTTTTTAGCCTGTAGGCATCAAAGAGGCAGGATTAATAGCAGTGCAAGTTTGTATAGTAACCTCTGACATGTTGAAGAACATGACCAGATACTTGGTAAGCCACTTCCTTGTTAACCACAAGCAACTTTTCATCTCAAGAATAGCTCTAACCTAATGGGAACTCATGAATTCTATTTTCTGTCCTACAGTTAATTTTTCAATTTATTCTTTAGCACAGCAGTAGTTGCTACTACCCTCAGGCAGGGTGACCATGCAGCAGCCAGTCCATCTAACTTTTTTCAAAAATATACCACTGAGTAGAGTTCTTGTTCTAGCCTTTGGGTCCCACACCCAAAGCAATTCCTCTTTTCTGATATGTAGAGGATGAGTTTTCTCAAGTCAGATATTCCTGGGTCTAAAGTCTGAGTAAGAGCATATTTTATTTCTCAAAAAGCATTATCAGTCCCTTTTGTCCATTCCAGGGGCACAGACTAAGGACATTTGACAGGATCATATAAAGGCTTTGCCATAGTCCAAATTTAGGTATCTAGATCTGGCAGAATCTGGCCATTCCCAGAAAGGAATGAAGCTATTATTTGGTGGCAGGAGGTCTGAGATCACAGATATCCAGATCTGTTCTCCAGGCAGCTGTTTTTCCTTAGATGTAAGAAAGCATGCCAAGAATTAGACTTTCCAAAGGTGTATCTGAGCCATTTTCTTTATGACATTATATTGCTTCTTATGTAGCAAATTGTGATTTGAGATAGTATCATGATTAGGTAACTTTCAAGTTGGGTTACAGATTAGAATATCATTTACATACTGTAGGATGGTTTCCTGTTTAAAATCTAATTTCCTTAACTCTTTTTTCTATTGTGAGGGTTATCTCTAAAACCCTGTTGGAGAACTGTCCAAGTATACTGCTGTT
Source organism: Dasyprocta punctata (assembly GCA_004363535.1). Classification (NCBI taxonomy): domain Eukaryota; kingdom Metazoa; phylum Chordata; class Mammalia; order Rodentia; family Dasyproctidae; genus Dasyprocta; species Dasyprocta punctata. The sequence goes on along the minus strand of RJWM01012871.1, from coordinate 46,817 downwards.
TTTCCTTCGAAATGGAATTTTCTCATTCAAAGGAAAACAAACTGGGAGTCTGAATGGAGTACAATAGAAAGCATGTATCTTTGATATCTAAGATTGAGAACCAGTTTGTGTCTTCTGGAGTTTGGGAGAGGATTGTACATGGATCATCCACTGGAGGATGGATTAGCATTATAGCCTCATTAGTAAGACAGAGGTCTGGTATCATCTTATATTCTCCTGAAGCCTTTAATACAGGGAGAATAGGAGTATCGCAAGGAGACTGAAAAGGCTGCAAAAATATGTTCGAGGAACTTGTCTATAAGAGTCTGGAGACCTTTATGGGCTTCTTATTTGATTGATTATTGCTTTTGGTTAGGGAACTGGGTGAGGCCTTCTAGTGTTATACTGACATAACTGAATTTGCCCTGCCTGCTATTCCATTATACTATGCAGTACGATCCAGCTTTTGGTTAATTAGGTCAGGGAGACCTGACATAGTTCCAACAAGTAAAAGTCCATTTTGGCCTTTGCTTAAACTTGAGAATTACCCCAATTTTGTAGTAAATCTCTTCCTAGGAAGGGAGCTGGGCAACATGAAACAATTAAAAACTCGGGGATAAATATTTGACCTTCAAAATGACAAGTCAGGAAAGTAAAGAAGCTCCAATTAGGGGTACCCTCTACTCCAGTTGTGGCCCTAGATCTAGAGGATTGAATTCTAGAGAAGAAAGTCAAAAGAGAATATGCTGCCACTACATCTATAAATAATTGAATTGGCTCGCCCATGCCATCCAGGTTCATCCAAGGTCCCTCATAGATGAGAGAAACCCATATCGTTCTAAAAGATAGGTAGGGATCAGAACACAGAATCATCAAAGATATCTCTCTCTTCCTGATGGGCCACTCTAAATACAATAGTTTCTGGATTTTCCCTGAGAAAAGGGGACACAAAAGCCTGAACAGAAGGGATTTCTCTCCACCTTCTATGCTTTATGCAGAAACTATTTAACAGAAAAATAGCTTCATAATTTAAATTGCCATTCTACTATAGGCAGCTAAGTTTAATAAAAATAGCCCAGCACCATAGTTCAGGGGTGCATCCCTGCTAGCCACCTGGGTCCCAGAGGTTCTGAACTCCACTCAGCCAGGTGCAAGTCTCCAGCAACACACTTCTGGAGTGTGTCCCTATTATCTGCATGGAGAATCTGAGCTCTTTCCAGCCCAGGGTCTCAGTGCAACCCAGTTAAATCCATCAGGGGAATGCCTGGCCAGCCTCACAGGTCACAGATTGTAAGGCTCCAGCACTATAGTTTGGGGGCATTCCCTGGCTAGCCACAGGGATATTGGAGGATCAAAGCTCTGCCCAGTGCAGCATTCCAGTGCAGTCCATTGGGAGGGTGCCTGGCCAGTCATATGGGTCTAAAGGAAAATGACAAAAAAAAAGCAAAATGTAGTCTTAGTCCTCCAGTCCACCAAGAATGAACCCAGGAGACACTGAAATGGAAGACACTGGAAATCACACAACCTAATTGAAGTAAAGAAAAACTCCATGAAGCTATAGAGGAAATGAGATCAGAAATAATCTCCCAGGTTGAAAAAAGAGAAATGACAAGCATTACAAAAGAAATGTTGAATAGCCGGGCGTGGTGGCGCACGCCTTTAATCCCAGCACTCAGGAGGCTGAGGTAGGCGGAGTGTTGTGAGTTCGAGGCCGGCTTGGGCTACAACGCGGCGCAAGGC
>RJWM01012871.1:0-44998 GCA_004363535.1 Dasyprocta punctata | reverse complement strand
GGGCATGTAGCTCCAGAAATGCATATTTGGAGACTGTAAAGATATTTAGCTTGGTGCCAATGACTCACTGTCAACTGACGACTGCATAATCTTCTTTCAATGTCCCTCTTGGATCAGTGCACCACACGTCCTTAGGGTCTTAGAGGGACAGGTCACTGGTGTCCTCCCTGCTTGCATAGGTCTAGGAAATTACATGTTCACAAGAATGGCTAACTTTTTAGCCTGTAGGCATCAAAGAGGCAGGATTAATAGCAGTGCAAGTTTGTATAGTAACCTCTGACATGTTGAAGAACATGACCAGATACTTGGTAAGCCACTTCCTTGTTAACCACAAGCAAATTTTCATCTCAAGTGTAGCTCTAACCTAATGAGAACTCATGAATTCTATTTTCTGTCCTACAGTTAATTTTTCAATTTATTCTTTAGCACAGCAGTAGTTGCTACTACCCTCAGGCAGGCTGACCATGCAGCAGCCAGTCCATCTAACTTTTTTGAAAAATATACCACTGAGTAGAGTTCTTGTTCTAGCCTTTGGGTCCCACACCCAAAGCAATTCCTCTTTTCTGATATGTAGAGGATGAGTTTTCTCAAGTCAGATATTCCTGGGTCTAAAGTCTGAGTAAGAGCATATTTTATTTCGCAAAAAGCATTATCAGTCCCTTTTGTCCATTCCAGGGGCACAGACTAAGGACATTTGACAGGATCATATAAAGGCTTTGCCATAGTCCAAATTTAGGTATCTAGATCTGGCAGAATCTGGCCATTCCCAGAAAGGAATGAAGCTATTATTTTGTGGCAGGAGGTCTGAGATCACAGATATCCGGATCTGTTCTCCAGGCAGCTGTTTTTCCTTAGATGTAAGAAAGCATGCCAAGAATTAGACTTTCCAAAGGTGTATCTGAGCCATTTTCTTTATGACATTATATTGCTTCTTATGTAGCAAATTGTGATTTGAGATAGTATCATGATTAGGTAACTTTCAAGTTGGGTTACAGATTAGAATATCATTTACATACTGTAGGATGGTTTCCTGTTTAAAATCTAATTTCCTTAACTCTTTTTTCTATTGTGAGGGTTATCTCTAAAACCCTGTTGGAGAACTGTCCAAGTATACTGCTGTTTTTCCTTCAAAATGGAATTTTCTCATTCAAAGGAAAACAAACTGGGAGTCTGAATGGAGTACAACAGAAAGCATGTATCTTTGATATCTAAGATTGAGAACCAGTTTGTGTCTTCTGGAGTTTGGGAGAGGATTGTACATGGATCATCCACTGAAGGATGGATTAGCATTATAGCCTCATTAATAAGACAGAGGTCTGGTATCATCTTATATTCTCCTGAAGCCTTTAATACAGGGAGAATAGGAGTATCGCAAGGAGACTGAAAAGGCTGCAAAAATATGTTCGAGGAACTTGTCTATAAGAGTCTGGAGACCTTTATGGGCTTCTTATTTGATTGATTATTGCTTTTGGTTAGGGAACTGGGTGAGGCCTTCTAGTGTTATACTGACAACTGAATTTGCCCTGCCTGCTATTCCATTATACTATGCAGTACGATCCAGCTTTTGGTTAATTAGGTCAGGGAGACCTGACATAGTTCCAACAAGTAAAAGTCCATTTTGGTCTTTGCTTAAACTTGAGAATTACCCCCAATTTTGTAGTAAATCTCTTCCTAGGAAGGGAGCTGGGCAACATGAAACAATTAAAAACTCAGGGATAAATATTTGACCTTCAAAATGACAAGTCAGGAAAGTAAAGAAGCTCCAATTAGGGGTACCCTCTACTCCAGTTGTGGCCCTAGATCTAGAGGATTGAATTCTAGAGAAGAAAGTCAAAAGAGAATATGCTGCCACTACATCTATAAATAATTGAATTGGCTCGCCCATGCCATCCAGGTTCATCCAGGGTCCCTCATAGATGAGAGAAACCCATATCGTTCTAAAAGATAGGTAGGGATCAGAACACAGAATCATCAAAGATATCTCTCTCTTCCTGATGGGCCACTCTAAATACAATAGTTTCTGGATTTTCCCTGAGAAAAGGGGACACAAAAGCCTGAACAGAAGGGATTTCACTCCACCTTCTATGCTTTATGTAGAAACTATTTAACAGAAAAAATAGCTTCATAATTTAAATTGCCATTCTACTATAGGCAGCTAAGTTTAATAAAAATAGCCCAGCACCATAGTTCAGGGGTGCATCCCTGCTAGCCACCTGGGTCCCAGAGGTTCTGAACTCCACTCAGCCAGGTGCAAGTCTCCAGCAACACACTTCTGGGGTGTGTCCCTGTTAGCTGCATGGAGAATCTGAGCTCTTTCCAGCCCAGGGTCTCAGTGCAACCCAGTTAAACCCATCAGGGGAATGCCTGGCCAGCCTTATAGGTCACAGAGTGCAAGGCTCCAGCACTATAGTTTGGGGGCATTCCCTGGCTAGCCACAGGGATATTGGAGGATTGAAGCTCTGCCCAGTGCAGCATTCTAGTACAGTCCATTGGGAGGGTGCCTGGCCAGTCATATGGGTCTAAAGGAAAATGACAAAAAAAAGCAAAATGTAGTCTTAGTCCTCCAGTCCACCAAGAATGAACCTAGGAGACACTGAAATGGAAGACACTGGAAATCACACAACCTAACTGAAGTAAAGAAAAACTCCATGAAGCTATAGAGGAAATGAGATCAGAAATAATCTCCCAGGTTAAAAAAAGAGAAATGACAAGCATTATGAAAGAAATGTTGAGTATATTCAAGAAGATCTAGATTAAAAAAATAGAGGAATATAAGAAAATGCTGGAAACCTTGAAAGAACAATATAAGAATTAGAATGCATGAAACAGATTCAAAAGAATATTCAGGAAGTTAAAAATTCCACTGAAAGCTGGCAAAACTGCTTGAATGAAGCCAAAGATAAACTCTCAGATCTTGAAGACAGAATGGAACCCTTTGATCACAACCATAAAGATCTCTTAAAAATGTCAAGAAACCAGGAAACAACAATTCAACAGCTGCAAGATGATGCAAAGAGAAGCAATATATGATTGATAGGTGTCAATGAAAAAAGCAGGGTAGTCAACACAAATGATATATGAAGACTATTTACAGAAATAATAGCAGAAAATTTTCCAAACATGGGAAAAGAATCTGATATTCAGATAAGTGAGGCATATAGAACCTCAGCTATCCATAACCAAAATAAATCCTTATCCAGACATATAATAATTAGGATAACAGAAATTCAGCACAAGAACAGAATACTAAAAGCTGTCAGAGGAAAGAAACAGGCCACTTACGAAGGTAAGACTATCAGAATCAAAGCAGACTTCTCAACACAAATCTTCAAGTCAAGAAGAGCTTGGAGTGAAGTATTTCAAGTCCTGAAAGAAAACAACTTTCAACCCAGATTGATGTACCCTGCAAAACTATTTTTGAAACTTGATGAAAACTTAAGACACTTCCACAACAAAGAGCAACTAAAGAAATTTTGATCACCAAACCAACACTACAAGGAGTACTGAAAGATTCTCTAGAAAGAAATAAAGATAACAACAATTCCAAGAATAACAGCAGAAAGCAACCAGTAAGCAGGGCAAACAAACAGAAAAAGTAGAGAACCAACAACAGAAACATAACATGAGAGGAATAAGTCAGTACATATCAGTTATATTCATCAATGAAAGTGGACTCAAGTCACCAATAAAAAGAAACAGTCTGGCAGAGTGGATTAAGAAACAAAATCCAATAATACACTGCATACAAGAAACACATTTAACTAAAAAGGAAATTCATAGTCTAAAAGTCAAAGGATGTAAAATAGTACTCCATGCAACAGGAACTTAGAAAAAAACAGGGGTAGCTATTCTGTTTGCAGACCATATGAACTTCAAGCCAAGAATGATCAAAAGAGATAAAGAATGTCACTACATACTTCTTAGGGGAAATACTTCCCAGAATCAACAACTGGGATCTTGTCTTATTAAAAAGTTTTTGCATGTCAAAAGAAATATCCAACAGAGTGAAAAGAAAACCCACCAAATGGGAAAATATCTTAGCCAACTATCCCTCAGACAAAGGACTTCTATCTAGAACATATAAAGAATTAAAATAAAACAGACCCCCAAAATTCAAAGACCCAATCCAAAAATGAGCATCTGAGATGAATACACACTTCTCAGATGAAGAAATACAAATGACAAATAAATATATTAAAAAATGTTTATCATAATTGACCATTCGAGAAATGCAAATTAAAACAACACTGAGATTCCATCTCCAGAAACAAGATCAAGAAATCAACCAATAACAAATGCTGGAGAGGCTGTGGGGAAAAAGGAACTCTTCTCCACTGTTAGTAGGAGTGGCTGGTGCAATCACTGTGGAAATCAGTGTGGAGATTACTCAGAAAGCTACGAGTAGAGATTACATTTGACCCAGCTACCCAATTCTGGGCATTTTCCCAGAAGAATTGAAAACATCATACCACAGTGATACATGTGCACCCCATGCTTATGGCCACACAGTTTGTAATAGTCAAATCTTGGAAACAACCCAAGTGCCCATCAATTGAGGAATGTGCCGCAGTCCAGCTGGGCTAGGTCCACAGAGTCCCCAAAGGTGGGCTGAGCGTCGGCGCATGGATAACAGACACACAAACAGCTCAGAGACTGTGTGAATCTGCTTCATTTATTGTAAGCTCAAACAGAATATTATATACTTTTTTCTGGCCAGGGTTGAAAGTTTAGATAAAAGAAGAAAATCAACAGGTGTTTCTATGATAACATGGTTTCTATAGTTACATGATTAGTTAGCATAGGCAGAAAGTTTATATCTAGTTAAAGACCTTGAAGCGTGTTTTTACTACTAATAAGTGCTCCATAGTGGTATCCTATCTAAAAGCCTACAAAACATAAGATTATGCTCAGCCTTAATTTAGCCCCCTATCTCCCTGTGATGTTCTTGCAGTTGCAAGGACGTGTTACCTACCTCGCCTCTATAGTAATATATCAGCCTCTCTGTAAGGAGGTTCCCAGACAACCCCAGCCAGCTGGTCATTATTATTATCGTCAAGAGCTCCCAAACTTCTGGTCTGACCTTGATCTCGTTAGTCCTACTCAAATGTCAGACCAATATACCGTTAATTGTAAAAAAACATTTCATTAACTATCGTTTTGTTCTTAGGGAGTTTCTATATTTTGCTTACTAATTTGGTGCATAGGAAAGAAAATAAAAGAAATCCTTCAAATTGGATCAGAACACAAGTTAACACTATAGTTCCCAAGAAATGTTAACCCATTCCCACAAAGCCAATTTTTATGCTGTGGCCTTTTCTTAGAAGACGTCCTCATTGAAGATCTATCTTCTTCCATGTTTGGACCTTGTCAACAGAACATGGCTAGAGAAGGACGCGGCAGGAATGGATAAAGAAGATGTGGCATTTTTATATAATGGAGTACTATTCAGCTATAAAGATTACATCAAGGCTTTCGTAAGTAAATGGACAGAACTTGAGACCATACTCATAAGTGAAATAAATCAGACTCACATGTGTAAATACTGTATTGTATCCCTAGTGTAAGAAACTGAAAGAGCAAATACGATCCATAGTCTTCAATAAACCATTATGTAAGGGTAAGAAATTGCTCAAAGAGGAAAAGTAACTGGGATAAGGGAAAGGAGGAAAGAAGGAAGAGAAAAGGAAAAAGACATAAATTTGTATATATGAATGCATAAAATAGCTAAAAAGACTATACTACTAATTGTGTTAGTTCTTGGAAAAGAACAGTTAATACTCATATGATTAGATCAATTTTACATGTCGAGATTTAGTAAGCAATCCTTTGGAAGGCAACAAATATGCCATATTACAACCATTGTTAAATTTCTATCATTTTGTTTTGAAAACCTATACTTTTATTGCTTTGGGTTTGTTGTTGTTTGTTTGTCTCTTTTGCTTTTTGATTTTCTTTTCTGTATCTTTTTTCTCTTAAATAAATAAAAAACATTATAATAGAGTTACAAAAGGTATGGGCTGTCAAGGAAGTCAGTTAAAAGTGAAGACATCAGAATTGTGGCTGGAGGTGCATCTGAAGAAGGGAAGACCTCAAGCTAAAGTCACAAAGGACACACTTATACACTTCTTAAGGGATTAATGGAAATTTGAGGATTGGTACCACCAAGTCCATTAAATTCAGATATGTGCCAGACACTTGGGTAGGTGACAAGAACACTTGAGTCCATCCATTCCCCAAATGCTCTTCTTGGAAATCAGAGATAAGCCAACACTAATGATGCCAGTCATATCCCCTTGTTCTGTGTTCTGCTTCCCTATTAGGTCAATATTAGCTAAGAGGGTATCCTTGTAATCTTATTGGTTGATTATTGTTTGACCCACATTGTACCCACCTCATGGTTTTGCACTATAAAACATTCTTGGAGAAATGACCTTGGCAGCAACCCACTCCCAAGACTCCACTTGTTTCTCTGGAGCCATTCCTATTTTTCAATAATTTTTTTCTACTCTTTTGTTCTTTGGAATTCGTTCTTTGATTTCAGGGGACACAAACTTGGCACATCTGATATCCAGCAGGTTGGGAGTTTCATCTCTTCTATATCAATCCTATATCCATTTATTGCCATTTCCTAACTCATACTGAACCCAAACACTATTGCAGAAATGCATAAATTGTTCCTTTCTCAAATTAACATAGTCAAGTCATTTCCACTGATCAGGAACATGGCATAGTGGTCAGGTCAGTGGGATGTGTGGGGGTGTTGCTCATGGTATTTCCCATGTTTCATTTTGGGGAAGAGAGAGGGAGAGAGAGAGAGAGAGAGAGAAAAAAAGGAAGAGAACAAGAGAAAAAGGACTAGGCATCAGGTCTTCCAAATGCCATCCCATGAAAAAAGAGGAGATTCATTGAGTCCACAAAGCATCCTTTGTGAGATTCAAGTGTTTACTAAGCAGACAACTCTGCTTGAAATTGCTGTGACACTAGTGACTTTTCTAGAAGAGTAAAACCCCGCTGAGTAATCTTTTAACTTTAGGACTCATTATAAAATGGTCCACTAAATCCTCAGATTTCTAGTGGCTCCTTTAGGATCTCCATGAGATTAGGGTGAATACATGCCTCCAGGGCCTCCCTTAACCACTTGGGAAAAGCACACTTTTAAGAGATTAGGGTGGAGTCACTACGTTGGGTGGTGGCTCTATTTTGCATAGAAATAATACTTTCTTAAGAGATCAGGGTGGATTCTTTTGAGAAACAGTATCTGTTAATTCCCTGATATTAAAAACTTTGGTACTTTTTGTAGAGAAAGGAAGATAAAAGCCTCAAAAAAATTTAAAATCTAAAAGCTGCATGTTTCTACTTCCATGTACTCACTCACTGGTCAACTGAGTTGAGCTTTTACTGGTTGTTCTTTTTGGTCCTGCTCAGGTAGTCAGGCATGTGTCTCTAAATTGTCTAAATTTCTGTTAGAAGAAACAAAGAGGAGATCTAATCCAATTTGAAAGAGAAAAGGGAGGAAACTCATGGATATGAAGCCCTTCTAGGGGAGGGAGAAAGGAAAAGAAAAAAATTAAACCAGTCAGATCTGGTTTGGGTTCATAGATTTCTGAGACAAGGAGAAACAGCAACAGCAACAACACGATACCCAAAAGGACCTTACCTGCTCCTGTCTGGATAAGTCAAAATATGTTACCAGCGTTTGAAGTGCTGGAGTCTCCTTCTAGAAATAGTTTCTTTCTGTCCTTAACAAAGAATTGGTCAAGATGAGCTCAAACAGTAGCCAGGTTTTACATTTATTTATTTAGTTATTTGACAGGTACTGCACAGTGCAGTCCAGGTTGTTTTTAAACTCACTGTGTAGCTCAGGCTGGCCTCAAACTCACCACAATCCTCCTTCCTCATGTTCCCCAGTACTGATATTACAAGCATGTGCCACCATGCCTGGCTACATTTATTTACCTATTTATTTATTTATTTATTTTTATTTTAAAGAGAATAAAACTAAACCAAACAAAAGAGAATAAAGCTAATCAGAACAGAACAATGAAAGTGATATAAGACTCCAAACCAAGTTAATAGGAAATTAACAATGGCTCTTATTATCTTCAAAATTGTGGCCCATACCATCAGACATAATAAAATCAAACAAAACAGAAGAGAATAAAACCAATCAAAACAGAACATTGAATAAAACAAAACAATAAAATGGAACAAAGCAATGTAGTAAGAACAATATTGAATTTCAGAAACAAGACAGAGGAAATCCCCCATATTTGCTATATTGCATATTGTTATCCTCTTAATAGATGCTCAGTCTACTGGCCTTAGGCCTGAAAAGTCAATCAAACAATATAAGCATTAAGTTGTTTTTGTACCTCAGTTGTTATCAACTCAGCTTGTCCTCTGAATCAGTTGTTTGCGGGTTTGGGGCACTGCTCTTGTCTCCCAGCCCGTGTGCCGGCTGGTCGCAGGAAAGGCAAATTGGCTTCCTTTTGTTACTCCCAGGCCCCACACGGTTTCTGCTGACACACAGGAAGGGCGAATTGGCTTGTTTCTCCTCCCACACCCTGCATGGCCTATGCCTGTTTACGTTTATTAGAGGTAGAAAAGAAACAGGCTCTATAGCTTGAGCCTGGGTCAAGTAAAAGTAGGAAAATAAGTACCCGCTACAGAATGGGATCAGGCTACTGTGAGTGAACACAAGAGCTGGGAGTTCAATAGGAGCTGTGTTTTTGTATCACTCAGTCCTCAGAATGAAGTCAGGTCTAGGCCATCTTATCCAAAATTGTTCCCATTCTCATGAGAACTCCTCATGCAGAATTTTGGGAACTGTACTATATATGTATCCTGGGATTTCATAATTAGCAGGTCATGCCTCCTTTCTCCTTTCCCAGCCAGGTTTGCCAACCTCTCGTCTCCTGCCTCAGTGTTATCTGATGAAGGTTATCTTTTCAGTGCTGTACTGGCCCAACAACAGGATTCTGCATTAGTTCTTGTTCTTGAAGTCAGTATCCTCCAGTTTGGGCAAGTGGAAGTGGTACAGCACCCTTGACTGCAACACCTTGTACAGGTAGAGCTAGTGCAGGGCTTCCCATCATGTTCTGCAAAGTGTTCTCAGTGCCTGTGAGCTCTCACCCACCTGTCTGCCAGCCCATCCTGATGAATGTCCTGCCACCAGCCTTATGTCATGCTAGAACCTGCTCCACACTCAGACCATGCTTTACTCTTGTACTTCTTCTTTCTATATAAGATCCATGTGCTATTAAACTCCAAATTACTACTAACGTTTTAACTGTTTGGCTTTTAAAACCTCCTTACAACATTTTAGGCTTTACATAGGTTACTTCTTAATCATATATTTTAAAATTTATTCACACAAAATATCAAACAAGTTCATTTGATGTTAATTGTTTTTATAATTTTGGTTAAATTATAAATTAAAATTCTTTAGGTTGAATAGGGTAAGGCTCAATTTGGATATGACTCTCCCAAAATCCAACCTGTCTGCCAGCAGAAGTATTGCTCTCAAATCAACTCTGGTGCCTTTGGCAAACTCAGGATGTTTTAAGAGACAAGATGGAGCACAGGCTCTCGCAAACACTTGGACATCTAAAGACACCCAAGCATTCACATTGATGCCTCAAGGTTTTTGTCCACTGAGGCAAAAATACCCAGAGAACTTTTACCACTGATGTTTACTAAGGTCTTCCCACTTAATGTCCTTTGCCTTCTTTCAGGTCCTATAAAAAGCCCACTTCTCTTGGCTCCCTACAGATGGCCTGTCTGCCTGCACCCAGGCACAATAAATTCCAGGTCACATTGCCTTTATGCAAGCCTGGTGGTCTTGGCTGGTCTCTGCCTTGAGCTGTTCCTTACATCTGGAGCTGAAGCCAGGAAGGAGACAAAGTCTCTCCAGGGTGTTTTACATTCTCTTGAACCTCCACCCCAGCTGAGACAACTCAGCAGCATCCACAGACCTTGGTTCTTCCAACTCCTACCACTTCTTCCATGGCAGATCTCACTGAGTGTTTCAGACCAGGTACCAGGTCTGGTCTCGAAAAGCACTCCTGGGAAGGCTGCTTTTCTCTAGCATTTGGTCAACTGCAAAGACATTTGTCTTTCTCAGTTGCTCATGTTTGCAGTTTTGAGTCCTGTTTGGAGACTCCGTCAGAGAGCTGGCTGATCTGCTATAACTCTCTGTACTCCAATGGGGGACCATGCATTTCCACTCCTCTCCCATCCCTGCTAGCCTGCCTCTTGCAGAATTTCAAACCTCTCCTCTCCTCTCCTGATTTGCAGCCCAAATGGCTGATCGTTTTCCTAAACATGGCATGGACAAGCTTCCTGCTAGACAATGGCTCTCGGTGACCAGAGTATGACATTTTGATTTTTCCATTTTGCAAAATAACAAGTAATTAACAGGAGATAAGAATTCATTTTTATTTCTTGATTGCTGAATTATATAAGGCAGTCATCATTGTCATTCTTGTTGGCCATTTATTGCACCTTTTGTAACTCACATTATGATTTCTTTTTTTTTCCTTTGAAACAGAAGAAAAGTAAGAAATTAAAGTAAAACAATTTCACAACCAGCCAATAGGAGAGTAACAATAATCAGCACATTGCACATTGTTATATTCACAGCAATTGTTTAGGGTATAAGATTTAGACATGAAACATTGTCCAGAAAATATAGCTGTTTTCTCTTGATTCATTGAGGCAAAAGTTTTATGCTAACAATTTCTTTTAAACGAATGTTTTGTTCTTGTGGATAATGTCTTGTATCCCTGTTTTATGTATGTTACATTTAGACTTGCTCGAACTGTCTGACTTATGACTGTTGTGATTTTTATTTTGGACAGTACTGATAAATAATATTAAAGTGCCATCTAGTGGACTTTGATATAATTCTGTAAAATGGGTCTTTTTATAAAACCTCATCTATTTTCATTTCAGGCTTTTATCTGTTCCTTATAGAATGCTAAAATGAAACAGTGCTTACTCTGCCAGCTAGTAATTGCCTTTTGAGCAGCTGCCACTCTCAACTCAGAGGGCAGATTTCTCCAGTACCCTATGGTGAACCACCATCGACACCAATGGCCAGTGGAATGTTGGACAATTGGATTTCTTCCCAGAGACAGATCTCTGACTGTGTGGAACTAGTAAAAACTGAAAGGACACCTAAGTGGGTCATGGCTGGGGCAGCTCTCTTGTGAATTCCCGAAGATCCCTCTGTGGAAACTAGCTCTCAAAAGCTTGGAAGTGTAATCAGCGGGCAATCTCCACTTATCTATCATTTCCACCTGCACTCCCCAAGGAAGGTGAAAGGTAAGTCTTCCAGTGATCATCAGGTATCCTCTGTCTCACAGTGACCTGAAATGATGCTGTTAGAGCCCTTTCTTAAACTTCCACCAAGGGTGAAGCTACAGGTCTGGACTTTTCTTTCTACTAATAAGTTATAAGTTAGAAGCCCTAATGTTTCTCCTCCTTTCCCTTCCATCTTCACCCTCTCCATTTCCCTCCCATGCTGATTTCTCCCTGACTTTTCCCTTGTGGACTCCCTCCTGCCACTGCCATTTACATTGGGATACTCCCCAAGTGCCTGGCCATGAGCTGTCATCACCATCTGTCCTGCCTGTGTGCCAGGCCAGGGGTTAGGTTGCATGACCCCAGGGGCAAATGCTCATCCTGGCATGCTCAACCTGTCCTGCCCAGAACCTACTTGCTGGTCTCACAGCCCTGGGAGCATGGCATAGCAGGTACACTCACTGCCATAGAGGTTAAGATTTAACTGGTGCTCGTACACACAGTGGGACTACAGTGCCTGAATGCATAGCCCTCCCTCTGACACCTAGAAGCTTCCCACAATGCCTGCACATGCAATACGTAGTCTACACTCATTCCTGAGACTAGTCCAGGTAAGAAAAATGTGAACCTGCATGGCAGGCCCCCTTGGCCCAACTGCTTGCAGTTAGCTATGCCCCTGGCTGTGCCCGCCGTGGCATTCCAGACCATGGCACCCTCCCACTGGTCTGCATTAGGTCACCCCTCCCCTCCCTGCTGCCACCACACTGTGACTGCCTCATTCTATTAGCAAACTGATCCACGCCCAGCCTGAACCCACCCAGGTTGCCTTCCCAAAGGCCTGCCCAGCCACAAGGCTCAGGCCACTCTACCCACTGCTTCTCTAAATGTCAGTCATATGCTCTCCCAACTGCCACTGACCACTCTGCTACAAACCCAGTCTAGACTACTTATTCCCTTGTGCCCCTGTTCTTCCCTCTCTATTAGATCTCTCTCAGTCAGCAGGAGTCTGAACTCTTTCTCTTCATACTTGCTTGAGTTGTTGAAGCTGAGTACATGTGAAGGGCTGTAGCTTGGCCCAGCATGGCTGAACTGAGAGTGAGGAGATGCCTCAGGGTGCAGGATGGGCCACAGCTGAGGACACATAGAGACTTTCCTAATTTGCATCATCTGTTGCTTGGAGGGGTCCTTGAACCCCTCCCAAGTTCCTGCTCAGGTTTCCTGCATTTTTCACTAAGTCCCTTCCTTGTTCGGAATAAATAAGGGCCACTCAGAGGCAGTCTGGGATCAGCCACCAGAGTTACGAACTCTGCAATGAATTTGGGTCCTCCAGGAGGCCTAAGGATCATACCGCTTGTCTCAGTTATTTGGGCCTTTGCTGCACATTCATCTGGGAGGTTGGGGATCTAGGCACAGACCCCAGTAGCTCAGACTCCCACACATACTCTTAAAAGCCCAGGTTTTTCCCAACTTTCCAAAAGTTAACTTTAAAACCCTTGATTATAAATATCATTTCCACTAAGAGATTGATTTATAAAGCTTACAACAACTGTTTGCCTTTTTAAAGGGACTACAGCTACCAAAAAAAATTTACACTTAATCTTTACATCTGCTAACTAAGACTGATAGAACTGATCTTCTCTTTTGGGTGTTCAACAACTAAAGTTCAGAGGCCAGAACCAGAGAGGTAACTGGGCTAAGGGAAGAGCCCACTTTTTGACCCTGGCTGTCCAAGGTCAGTAAGGACTCAAGACATAAGAAAACATTTTCTACAAAAATCCTACAATTCTGGTGAGCTGCTCAATCTCCTAAAAAAGGAGATTAATAGACTCCCCACAAAGACAGAGATCAGTACAGATGTGCAGTGTGCCTAAGGAGGGTCATCAGCAAGAAGGTCTATCAAACAAGACCATGACCCATTCTGGTAGCCAATACTGACAGAGGAGCTGACAGGCCATATACGTGGTTCAAAGAGTAATGCCAAATGAGGCTTTCCTGACCTTGACAGACCGTGAGAGGTCAATTTTAATTAACACAGGTCTCAGAACTTGGTTTTAAATACCCAGCAGAAAGGTATAATCACAAGTAATAAACTTTTGTCATCTGTGTATATGGCCTACAAAATAGCAGTTTCACTGTAAAAGACACCTTGACTGGTCTCTTCCTTTCCTAAATTATATCTATATCTTAATAAATAGATCTTATATATAATATATAATATAATATATCTTAATAAAATATAATAATATATACCTCAGTAAGGCAAGGTGTCCTTCTGACAAGACCACAAGAGGATACTTGTGCCATTATAAAACCTGAGTGATATATCTATATATTCCTGATCCTTCTAACAGCTCTATGGTTATTCAAGACATTAGATGCAACATTAGGGCCATATCAGAGTCTAAAATTTTCTAGACTTTCTCCTTATCCCCTTTAAAAAAAGGCTATTACTGGGTCTTTCTACTGAAACATTTACTGGTTGTAGTCAGTTTTGTTGATTTTATTCTTTGGTCCATACTTACTTCTCTGTTTTTTGGCCTTGTCTACACCACAACTGTGGTCAGAGATACATCAGTTAAAAGTCAGGCCTCAAGATAAACAACAACAACAACAACAACAACAGTTACATACTTCCCAAGGAATGAGATAAATGATAACACCTGGTCTAATAAAACTGAGATAGACATCAGTCACCTCAGTAGACACCAAGACCCCTAGTTCATCGGATCATCACCTACCTGAAAACGTTTTGGTGTTTCCATGCCCACTCACTACATGACTTACTTTTCATTAGATCAATATTACCTAAACAACTCACAGGACCTTTTCTGTCAGTTCAACATTTCTCTTCTTTCCTTCTTGGGCCTTGTCCCAAACCCCCATTACCTCCGCAGATCTGGACCATAGGGTCTAGAATACCTTCTCTCCTTCCCTGGCTCTTAGTCAAACACCTGTCACCATTCCACTGAAGCCTGATCACCCTTACCCCTCCCAGTGTTAATGCACTGTCCCTGATCAGACTGCGAGAGGGCTATAGCAAATTACCTCTCATTTGCTCCAACAATGTCTTATGGTCCCAGTCAACTCTCCAACACTTCCCTTCTCCTGTTCAAAAAATGAATGGCACTTACAGATTAATATAAGCTCTCCATACTCTCGACCAGATAGTCCTTCCTATCCATCCTGTGGTGGCCAGCCCATAGGCCCTTTTAGCTTCTATCTCCTCCATCTACTACCCATAACTCAGTTATAAATTTAAAAGATAACTTTTTTACTCTTCCCTTATACTTATCCACATAAGTTCTCTCCACCTCTACCTTAGTCAGATTTGCCCTTCATTTGGTCCCCTTGTATCCATCTGTCTCCTGCCTCATATAACATATTAATGATCTCCTGTGTGGCCCCACTAACAAATCCTCCAGATGGGCCTCACAACTTCTTTCCTTAGCAGACCACTGGTCTATATCATCCCCCTTATCTTATTCTGACCTATCTTTTCAGGCTTCTGTCACAATTCGTACGAGACTACATTTAAAGAATCACTAATCAGCAGTTGTTGCTCTTCTCCCCTCAATATAAAAGTTCCCCAAGGTTTTTCTTCCCACTAGAGTGGCCACTCAGCCCATGTGCTACACAGCAGACAGTCATGAGAAATGTTATCCATCTCCCTTTTTCTTCTTCTTTTTCCTTTATGTTTATAATAACAAAAAGATGGGAATGTAAGGCTTGATTTGGAGATGACTCTCCCAGGATCCAACCTGTCTGTCAATAGAGGCATTGTTCTCAGCTCTATGCAGGTGCCCTCAGCAAACACAAGATGTTTTAAAAGAGATAAAGTGGAACACGGACTCACTCAAGTTCCTGAACATCTGAATACACCCAAGCGTTCATAGTGGATGCCTCAAGTCCTTTGCTCACTGAAGCACAAACCATTCGGAGAACTTTGACCACTAATGTTTACTAGTATCATTTCACCTTATGCCCCTTACCGTCTTTCAAACCCTATTAAAAACCCGCTTCTCTTGGCTCCCCCCTATACTGCCTTTTTACCCTCTGTCTACCTGCACCCAGACACAATAAATTCCATGCCAGGTTGCCTTTACACAAACCTGATTGTCTTGGCTGGTCTTTTCCTGCACTGTTCCTTACAGATAGGAAAATATTTTCATTTTCTTTCAACTCCCTCTTATTTAAACTGGAAAATTACAAGAAAAATTTCAAAGAGGGAAAAAAATCACTCTATTTGCAATAAACATAAAAAAATTAAAGCCAAAATTATAAACTGTAAGGATCAGCATAGAAATACCAATGAAATTGGATTTGGAGTAATGTATAGAGAAACAGTATGTGTTTAAGAATTTTGAAGTTCTGAAATACTTAAACAAATAATTTTCATTTTAAACATTGAGCTACTGGGATGGGAAAGCCTTAGATACCTACAAATTCTTTTCTGTAACATAAGAGCAAATTAATGTCATTTAAAAATCCATCTTTTCCAGATGAATTCAGTAAGTGTTAAAACACTTAACAAATGGCAAGGAATGTCAAGTAGTATGTTTGATAATCAGTTTGTTGGACCAAGTCCATTCTATTGTGTGAGGAGTAATCAAAGCAGTTAGTCTGCAAATATTTACTGGTATAAATCTTGAGATAAAAACTAGAAGGTGGTGACGTGGTGTGCCCTCCTCATCAGATTGATTCCTGGGAAAATGAACTGTTGTTATTGGCAGAAGAAAGACCTTATCCCTGAAGTGCACTTTGCAGTGGGTCTCTGAGTAAAGATTACCTGTAGTTAACAGAATTTAGAAATGCTAAGACTTAGTAACTCTCTTATAAATCAGGTGGCATTCTGAGACCCAAATGGTTGACATTTAATAACTGGAAGCTTTTGTTGTGTGAGGTAACCCCCTAATAACTTATTTGAGATATAACAATTAGTCTGACACAGATACACATGCCTGATGCAAGGATACGGGGTCTGGAGAGCCGCTGTCAAAATCTCACATCTGTCTCTGTTTTCTCTGAATCTCTTGACTGACTATACCTTTGAGAGTACTGATGTCAGAATCTTATCTATATGTATCTGATTTGATAATCTTCTGTAGGTTGTATCATGGGAAATAAATATATCTTCTTCAGATCACAGTGGAGTCCTATTAAATAAAAAGCTTCAGAATGAGTCATACTTTTTTTTTGCTCATTCTGCAAGAATAGTGAGAAACAGAATGAAAGTATTTAAAAAGTAGAATCTTAGCAGAGATAAAACAAATTAGAAAAAAAGTGTTTTGAGATACTACACAACAAAGGAACCATGACAGTTCATAGACTCATCCCAACCCCAAAGTACACATGCAAAATTTCAGTTAGATAAAAATATCTACTCATAATGAGTAATATTAATAAAAAGCATTATGTTAAGTAATTCTAAGGGAAAGAAAGAAAATAACAGATTCTAAATTATCCCAAAATTGACAGCAGTACAGAATCAATATCATATTCTTAAAAACCAGCAAAAGTAAAATGTGGATATATATATGTATATATATATTTGTATATATATATATATATGGCTATATCTATCTATACAGTGGGTATAATGACAATTGCCTATAATCCCAACTACTCAGGAGATCCTACCTCACAGTAAAAAATAAAAATGGAATTTAGTTTAGGACAAATATTGTAGGTTCAATTCCTGATAACAAAAAAGAAAGAAAGAAAGGAAGGAAGGAAGGAAGGCAGGAAGGAAGGAAGAAAGACAGAGGGAGAGAGGGAGAGAGAGAGAGAGAGGGAGAGATATGTACCTGCAGAGAGAGGCAGACAGAGTGATAGAGACAGAAAGAGAGAGAGAGAGACAGAGACAGAGACAGAGAAAGACAGAGAGAGGAAGGGAAAGAAAATTGGTAATCCAATAATGAAGAATACAGAAAATTCAGCAAAAATAGAATTGTGTGAAAACAAAATGGGGTGGATAAAAAGTATAGAATTATTTCAAATTTTCTGCAGATAATTAGAGAAAAATGATGAAGTGGGAGATGTTAGAGTTTGTACCCCTGCCAAACAATCAGACTGTTTTCCATGGATTAAACAAAAGCTTTAGAAAGGCTCAAAGTCTCAGTTAAAAAGTTGTAGAGACGTAGTTGAGCCACAAATGGAGAATAATTACACACACACACACACAGGTTAGCTAGACTAGCACACAAACTTATTTGGAGATGGTTAGGAGGAAATGGAGAGGCAAACATGTACAATGTGCTACCACATCTCCCTTGGCCTACTTTGCAGAGGACACAAACAACTTCGGCAAGTGAGGTAATCAACACTCATTAGTGCCACAAACTTCCAAGGGAGAAGGTACTAGTAAACTTCCAATCCCCAGAAAATGCCAGCTTTGTGTATTAAGGTTTAGTATAATTCGTTCTTACTAAAACTTATGTTGTTCTCAATGTGGCAGTACTGGGCATGGTTTCTCCTCACCCTCTTTGGAAAAAGTCACTCCTATTCTACTTCAACATATTATATTGCATTTGGCGACCCTCCTCAGATTCCACTATTACACTGCTTGAACTTTTCAGTCACCAGAATCATGAGTCAAATGAGCCTCTTTTCTTTATACATTACTCATCTTTGTTTACTCTCTGATAGCAAGTCAAAATGAACAGAGACAATATTCAAAGGAAATGACATCACTGTTGCCCATATTTGTGGCAGTATTACTCATAATAAACAAGATGTGGAAATTAAATATCTTTTGACAGAAGAATAGTTAAAGAGATTGTGGTATGGACATATTATACATAATAAAACATTATTCTGCCTTAAATGAAAAAATATCCTAGTTGCAGTGTGGATAATCTTGGAAGACATTAAATTAAGTGAATTAAGCAAGATACAGAGTACAAAATAAAGTTGTAAACTTGTAAATTATTATGAGAGGAAAAAGTTCTGGAGATATAATATTCAACATAGTAACTATAATTGATCATAGTATGTAAAAATGCATTTATATTTTAAATTAACTTACAAAAGTAAATACACACACACATACCTACACATAAACTATATGCAATATGGATATTTTAAACAGCTTGATTGAATAATGGATATTTTAATCGGCTTGATTGGGAAAATAATTTCACAATGCACAAATACATGAAAATACATTCTGTGTGCCTTGAACATATATAATTTTTATTTTTGAGCTATATTTCATCTAAGTAATTTTTTTTTTTGGTACTGGGGATTGAACTCATGACCTCACACTTACCAGGCAAGCTCTTGAGCCACTGAGGTAAATTCCCAGCCATCTGATTAATTTTTGAAGAGGGTTGAATGGAAAATAGGATGAAAGAAGACATAAGTACATAGTTGAAATTCTAAAGAAAAGAATGACATCATAATTCAGAAAATTGAGAAAAAAAACTATGCTAAAATCTTTTAGAGAGATCAGCATAAGAGTGCCAGTATAAGACAGTACATAGATTCTGGGTTCAGATATTCGTTCTTTGATGTATTTGCTAAGTAGTCTAAAAAAGCTACTAAAATTTTGACTGTTTATTTTCATTCTGGTCTTCAAGGACAATAATAGTTTTCCTAAATTTATTGTAAAAAATAAAGATACTAATACAGAATTTGGTAAATAGGAATCGTAACTCAGAGGGGAAAATGGAGAACTGTGGTGAATTAGATGCAGAGACAGCCAGAGTTCACACTCTGGGCTCGAACTTTCATCTCCCAGGCACTGGGATTCTAGGGGTCTGGGACCTGGAAGATACAGAAGGGGAATTAGAAAGGACAAGTACACAGAGGAGTAAGAAAGGTTCTGGACAGTCTTAGGTCAGGCTTTCATCAACCTAGCACTGGGCCTGACAGGAAGCATGAGCACAGAGAAACCTGGAGGACTGTTGCAGCTGGGACTAACAAACACAGAACTAGAGTGAAATTGCTGGGTTAGTGTTAGCTGGAGCAGTCCCCTTTCCACCCCCAGATTCTGTTCAAATTAGGAGCTGCAGGTGAGCTAGGTGAGCTGCCTGCCATCAGGGAGCTAAGAGTGCCAGAGATGGACACAGAAAGTCAATATTGGGGTAGCTGGGAAGAATATGGCGGGTTCATATCCTAAGGGTCTGAGACTGAGATTCCTAGAGATAGTGGCAGAAATTCCACCTTGTCATCCTTCAAAGCACTGTAGGCTCCTAAACATAGTGTCCCAAGACAACAGCATTGACCAATCAGTGTGGAATATTTAACCTGACCCCCAGACCAGGGTAATTTTATTCTATTTTCTTTTCTTTTTTGCTTTTTTCCTTATTTATAAATATTTCTATGACAGGGTTTGTTCTACTTATATGTAAATAGTATGTGGGTATAACTATGTGTAATAGTTTTTTGATTTAGCTCATAACACTCTATTTTCTAATGTTTTCTCACACCAAAGGTGACTTCTCAGGAATGTCTTGTGTTATTTCAATGTTAGTTCAAAAATTGTGTAAAATTTCCTCATCTCTTTTGTCACCTCCTATTTATATTTCCTTTCTCCTTTTACTTTCTTTATAACCCTTTACATTCCTTACTTTGTCTCTATTTTACTCTTTTTCATATTATGTATCTTTTGCACATACAAAACATATATATATATATATATATAATATTATAGAACTGAATGTGATTAATGTTTAATTTTTGTATCTCACTGTGTTTTATTATTCTCCCTTTCTTCCTCTGAGATAGAAAAATAGTAATGATTTTTTAAAGAAGCTCTTAATTACCAGGTAATACACAGCTAATTTCTCAAGTGTTGATGTTACTGGTAGTTATACTAACCTCTCAGAGAAATGCTAGGGACTGAATACAGTATCAAGAACTGACTGGAAACTTTCACACTGAGACAAACACATGACCCATGGCACATCATAAAGATAAAGACCTCTTTATCATCATAAAGGAAAGACCTCCATATGACGGTGGGAGAGACATCTTCCTAGATGATCTACAAACCTCAACACAAATACAACTGAAATAAGAAAGCAGGGCAACAAGATGCCTCCAAAAGTACTGAAATCCCTAAAATACAATCCCCAGATACTGAAGTAAATGAGATGCCAAATAATCAAAAAAACTGACAATTAAAATGATAAAGGAAAGGACAAATATTAACATAAATGAATCAACAAGAGTTCAAAGGAGACAGAAATAAGCAACTGAGTGGATTAAGTGTGGCACTACAGGGTATAAAATATCATACCAGTAAACTAAATAAAGTTTCAACAAAGAACCAATTTTAAAGTCTTGAAAATCTCACCAACTGAAATAAAAAAACTCAATAAAAAGTCTTGGTAAGATAAGATGAATCAGAAGAAACTACATGAGGACTTGTACACAAAGTAAAGCTATGAGAATTTTCAGGGAGTAATGAACAAGAAGAATTATTCAAGTGTTCTTAGAGAAACAAAGAAGAGGGCATGAGAATACAGGACAAAGGTATAAAAATCTATTCACTGAAATCATTGAAGAAAATTCCCCTAATGGGGGATGAGAAGGAAGCACAAGTAAAGGAGGTATTTAGAATTCCAAGTAGACATAATCAGAAAAGAACCTTTCCCCAAAACATAATGTACAAAGTGCCAGAAATTGAGTGTAAAGAAAGAATATTTAATGTTGCTAGAGTTAAGCAAAAAATCATTCATAAGAGCAAACTCATCAGAATAACAACTGATTTATCAATACAGAATTTAAAAAGCAGGTGGGATTTAAATCAATTTTCAAGCCTTAAAAAAATACTTGCCAACCATCTTGCGAAGATATTCTCCAAAGGTGAAGGAAAAATAAAGCTGTGCCGTGATAGGTATAAATAAAAGAAACCTGTAATCACCAAGCCAGCATTGCAGAAAATACTTAAGGGAATCCTGAATATGTAAACAACAATAAATTCATGGCCAGCATTTCATCATTGTAGAAAATACTTTAAAGATGATGGTGAAAATAACAATCAGAAGGACAAGGGAAAGATTAAATCTCAGTGGGATAATAGTTAAACAAATGAGAAACTAAAGTGAATCCAGCTCTAGAAAAAAGAAAATGGCAAGACCTAGTATGTACCTTTCAGTACTAATGATTAGAGCAAATGGCCTTAACTCACTAATTAAAAAGCATACTATGGTAGTACAGATAAAGAAAAAGACCAATCTATATGTTGTTTGCAAGAAACACTCTCACCTACAAAGATATACTTCAATTCAAATCAAAAGGTGAAAAATGATACAAGAAGAAGCTGGAGTGCAAAATAAAACAAGAAGAGTTATGGATGGGGGTGATAAAAATATATGGTGAATGTTTAAATAAAAAGAATCATTGCAGTAAGAGACTCATTGCCATTAATTCCCTTCAAAATGCTCAACCTCACTCTAAACAGACTTAGGAAGTTGTTCCTGTCACTTTCTGAAGCAGTTGTGGAAATCCTGTTTCGTGAATGACTTTGTGCGGTATAAAAAGTACCATGATTGTTGCTGCTGAATGATATCCAAAGGGAAAGCAGTTCCATGAAAAGAATTCAGTTGTGTCCTCATTCTTTTTACTCCTTGGACCTGGAAGCATGTGACTTGTGGCTTTTCCCAAAGTCAATATAATCATTTCAGTTCACTGAGGCAGCCATGACTGTATAACTCAAGTCATGAAACAGGACATCCAGAATATTTCAGAAAATGGCAAGAATGATGGCATAAATTCATTCAAAGCAAGGGGGAGTCTTTTGAAGGGGGTTAATAGAACCTGTCCTTTACTGTAATAAATTTTTGAAGTATAAACTTTCACCATATTTTTCAATCACTCTATACTTCTGCCTGATAAAGTAGATTTCAAACCATAACTGATCAAAAGAGACAAGAAGGCTACTATCTCATAAAGGGGAAAAATTCACCAAGAAGAAATAACGGTGCACTAAATGTTGACACACCCAATTGTATCAAACAAATACTACTTGACATAAAAGACCACAGAAAAATCATGGTGAGGAACTTCAATTTCCATGGTCACAAATAGATCAACTAGACAAAAAACAGCAAGGAGATAACATCTTATGTGGTGTGATCAAAGTGTACTATAATTGCTTAATTCTTTTAATTAATACAGTGAAAGACACATTGCCATTAATCCACCTCAGTGTACTCTCTCTTGTTTTGAAAACACTTATTTGAGTTCCAAAAGTCTTCCTTCATGTTTCAGATTAGGCGAATAAAGTAAATGACAATACACCTTAATGTTTTTATTTGACATAAATTGCCATAAAATTTGATTGATGTTGGGAGATCAAATAAGGTAACAGCTTACATAAAATAAATTGCAGTAAAAGATACATTATCATTACTTCCCTTCAAAACATTCAAAATACTCCCCTTCGCTTCAAGCACTCTTAGCTCATCCTCCTTGGTAGTATTTCCTTTCCCGTAATGAATTTTTAAAAACTTAAACATTTACTTCATTTCTCAATCACTCCAAGGGGTTGCTTCATTCACCATGAAGCAACACTGAGAACCTTAACCAAGATCATGAAAAAATAGGGAAAAAATCAGGCAATATATCTCTGACCCAGTTAAATTAGACACAGACTTCTTGGTGGGCATTGAAAGTAAAGGAGGCCTGGTCCAATATGGGGTGCTTTTGCTAGTGTGTGAATACCGCAAAAATCCTTGGCCACTATTGTGATCAATACTGAAAATCATTAGATTATTTATGGGCAAACAGTGACAGATTTGTACACTTCTGTACTCTGCCTGATGTATCTAGATAAACATATGAGGATAAATGCAAGTTAATATTAATAAGACATTCATGGAATCCAAATGGCTATGTAAATATAAGAAGAGGAGTTTTATGGAAGTTTGTGTCAAATGATGTTTAATCTTACTTGAATACTACCATTTTAGGGCCTTTATTAATTATTATCCTACTTCAGTTATTTGTGCCTAGCCTGGTAAATGTTTGCAAAATTTATGTCTCCTAGACTTCAGCAGTTACAGGTCAACTTGATGTTCACTCATGAATTTCAGCCCGTCCTGACTCATAGTGCCTGCTGCCAGTCTTGTTCTCAAGGACAGAGTCTATACTTTCAGTGTTGTCCTCCAAGGTTGGGTGGGGTCAATGCCTATATGTCAGCAGAAAACAGTCATAAGGAGATAAATTTTGCTTACTTTGCTTCATGAGTATGGAAGATAAAATCTATCAGGGAAAAGCAAGAGAGTCAGGGACCACCAAGAGGACAAATGATAGTTGCAGTGCTGGACCCTTAACTCAAGGCCTGTAATCTATTTAAATTGTAGTATGCAATATTCCTGCCACATTGCTCTTATCATGCGTACCACCTTGATCAAAACACGAGGTGGTCCAAAACTGTTAGAATGTTGTGTACATAGCTTCTCTAAGTATGAACTAAATGATGATTAATCCCTATCTTTCACAAGGAGGAAATTTCCTGTGAAAAATCACTCTTTACTTGAAGAAAATTTTCCAGACCCTAGCTCACCCCAGCAACAAGCTTGATCTCCATGTTTAGTACTCCTTGTGTCCAATACATCTTGCCTGTTTTTCTTCTCTATTGTCACAAGGTCAGAAGATTCTGTTTTTGGCATCATTAGTGTTATTGTTATATTTTCTTGCTTATTTTCTGTTCCTCCACAGCAGTGTAAATTCTCATTGAACAAGAAGTTACTTAGTTATCATACTATCCTTCATGCCATCCTTTGTACTAGCAAAACATCAAACTCATTCAATTCTTTTCTTTTCTTTTTTTTTTTTTTTTTTTTTTTTTTTTTTTTTTTTTTTTTTTTTTTTTTTTTTGAGACTGGATTTCTCTGTGTAGTTTACGCTGGTCTTGAATTCATTATGGAGCCCAGACTGCCCATGAACTTGCAATGATCCTCTCCCCCAGCCTCCCCAGTGCTGGGATTACAGGTGCGCACCACCACGCCTGACTTCAACTCTTATTAAATAGATAGATAAAGTTTGTTGTCACCTACACTACTAAACTTTCACAGAATTTCAATAATTTAAATAAGAATATATGTGAGTTATTTTATTTAGTATTTCACCTTATCTACAGATATTTAGCTTTAGAAATAATGCTACCATTGCCCAAAATCCTACTGCTTCAGTCATATATTAAGCACATGATTTGATGGAGAAAGAAATTTACTTTCTCATTTAAATGGTATTTTAAGTCTCAAGTACTTTCCAGAATTTTGGAAGAAATTTAATTAACAAAGAATTTGGATTGGTGGAGGAAAACAACACTGGACATAATATCTTGTTTATTTTTTAAACTACTACAAATATTGAAGACAGATACGAAATTCACATTTTGAGTATAAATTCAGCTGGTTTTAATTGTTATTTTTCTACTTAGAGAAGGACATCACAAATACCATTCAATACTACTTAAATAACACATGAATAAGTACTGTGTGTACATATCAAACACCAGATGTTTGAAAAGGTTAATATTCCTTCAATAAGAAAAATCACTAAATTCTAGAAGACCATTTTGATTATTTTCTTGTAACATTTTAGGAATTTTCTTCAGCTGTTAGCATTATGATTGTTAATCTTTTTCACATAGTGAATGGACTATACTTTAAGTATTTATTCACATTAATATTTACTTTATGTAACATGATCTTTTTCAGGGATATAAATACTTGCTAGAAAGAACCTTGACAGCTTCATCACAAAATGAAATTCTTTCTGTTGCTTTTGGCCACTGGGCTCTGCTGGGCTCAGTACACCCCACATACTCAACAGGGATGTATGTCTATCGTCCATCTGTCTGAGTTACGCTGGGATGATACTGCTTTGGAATGTGAATGATACATAGTTCCAAAGGGATTTGGAAGCATTTAGGTAAGTATTGTTCACTACTTATATAGCACAGTGTAGTGAGCTTATACTAAATAGTGTTTTAATTAGTCTTAGTAGTGTGGAACAATATTTGACCTGAATAAAAGTGACATATCGCCGTTTTGTGAAGAACAAAAAATGTAGTGTTTCTGACAAGTTTTTGTTTTGTTTTAGGACATGAGCCAGACATCGCCAATGAGAAGTTATTACTTTCAAGTGTTTATAAAGCAATGCACCTATGTACAGAAAAATTCAGGAATAATTTTTGATGTGGATTTGTTTTGATTGAATGTGACACAAAATAAGTCATAATTTGATTTTATTGAGAAAGGTTGATTTTACTTCATAGCTCACAGAGGTTTCAACACTGCTGGCTCCAAGGCAGAGCGGTAGGGCAGCAGGGTATAGCAGAGGAGAAACAAGTCAGTGGTAGGACAGCAGGAAGCAGCAAACAGCAAGCCTGCCTTGCTTCTTTGCCGTGTATATTCCATTCAAAGCACAAGTCTATTGATTTGTGCCACTCATACCCGAGGTGGGCCTTCCTATTACTAACATCCAGAACTATGCTAAACCAATCAATGGATTAATTAGTCTTCACACACATTTAATCTACATCCACAAACCCTAAATCAAGCCACCTCCAAAAAACTCCATCAATGAATGTGTGAGGATTTGGGGAGTGATCTAAATACAAATAGTAACAGTCAATTTTTCAATTTTAAAAGATTTTAATTACTACTTTTTCTTAATGCTTTTACACAATGGTTGTGAATCTTTTTATATATATATAATTAGCATATGAGGATTCAGCAATTTAATGTTTAAAGAATTACAAATAAAATATTATTTAACCCTAATAACTGTATGTATTTCCTATCAACATTTTTCTGGTTAAGAATTGAAGAATCCAGTTGTAGTAGTTGTCATGTCATCTGATTTAAGGATCCATTTATAATTTGTAGGTTTTATTTCCTACTTTTTTTTGGTTAATAAATAGCTATTTACTCTTCTTTAGTAGAGAGCGGGGATTAATTGCTTTTTCCTTCTGCTAACCCACTGAAATGTCAGACACAACCATTTCTTCTTGCCTTAACTGATTCTTAACTCCTCAGAGATGGCTGTTTTTATTTCTTTGGGGTTATAGTAATTTCCTGTTCTCCTAATTTATCATTTACATATGCATTCGAGCAAGTGGTTAAAAGGGATGCTGGTGTTTATTCATGCTTGATTTGGCTCTCATAGGAAATTACAGTTATGAAAAGAAAAAACATTTTAAAGTTTTGTTAATATGTAATAATGCTTTAAATTTCAACCTGAAGTGAAACTGATGTAGACAACTTGCTTTTTAGATCTGAATTTACATAGACGCCATAATTAATGCATGGTTCAGGCAATGGTGCTGGAATAAGCAGTACTTGTGGAAGCTACTACAATGCTAACACTAGAGAGTTTCCAGCAGTTCCATGCTCTGCTTGGGATTTTAATGATAGTAAATGTAAAACTAGGGATGGAGAAATTCAGAACTGTTATGATGCCATTAAGGTAAATTTTTTTTTTTTTTTACTCATGATCAGAGCCAAGAACAGTCTATGTTTTTCATTTAACAAGTGTACAATACTGAATATCACATTAGATACTGATGTAGATTCCTTAGGAAAGCTGCTTAATAGTCCTAACTGTTCAAACTATGAACAAAAAAAAATTGAATACCTTCCCCTTGTCATAGGGTTGAGAATATACCCAAGTGGTAAAGTGATTGCCTAACTTTCTGGATGCTCTCAGTTTGTCCTCCTACACCCCTACCAAAAAAAGTGAAGGAAAGAAGAAAAGTTTTCCCAATAAATGAAAAGTTAATCTCCTTTATTTGCTTCAGTCTCCAATTTACACTAGAAATTATTTCAAATATGTTTATAGTAGAATGTTAATACCCACCGTGTCCTTGCCAAGAGGACATCATGTAAATATGAATTAAAGAATAAGTGTGACTGAATAATAAAATGGATTCTCAGATGAGATATGATATAACATGAATCACTCAAAAATTTTCACCTCAACAGGTCAGAAACTGTCATCTTTTTGGTCTTGTTGATCTCGCACTTGAGAAGGATTATGTGAGTACCAAGATTGCCAACTGTCTGAGCAATCTTATTGACCTTGGTGCAGCAGGGTTAGGATTGATGCTAGTAAGCACATGTGACCTGGAGACATCAAGGCAATTTTGAATAAATTGTATAATCTGAACAGAAATTGGTTCTCTGAAAGAAGTCGACCTTTCATTTTCCAGGAGGTACATAAATATATGCATATACGTATAATACAAGAGCATTTTTTTCATCACACAATGAATGACAACTATAAACTTGTGATTTCTGTAATAGAATAGTATTCTTTTATTCAAAGGTAGCATCACTAATTCTTTATCAAGGCAGGTTGTGTGGAATTGCAAAAATCTTCCTCAGACTAAAAATTGAACTGTCCCTCTTACCATCTTCTTAAGACTGAGTAGACAGAAAATTGTGTACTTGTTATATCAAACAAATCTACTGTAGTTTGGGTTTTAGCTATGTAATTACAGTATTGGTAGCTTGAAACTTGGCTCTTTTTAAAATTTACAATGTCAAATGAAGCAAATATTCTAGACATTAAACACATCATGCAAAGATTTTTCCCTATGTATTATATGAGTATTCTAGGTTTGACTGTTTGCCTATAGTACATGAAATTCAGTTGATTAAAAATGTCCTTAATTATTATCAAGTAATCACTCTTTTATCACAATCTTGAACTTACACATATGATAGCAATTAATTAATTTCAAATGTAAAAATATAATAATAAGTCATTAAAGCTCATTTTAACTTGCTTTTATATTCTCTATAATGTGATATGAATGTTCACTCTTCTGGTGGCCATCTAAGTTATAACATACTGAATTCCATCATTCTAAGTAGATTCCAAAACCTTATGCAATAACTGTTCAATTAGAGAACTTTTGTGATGATACTATGGGGAAATAGATATAGTTTAGATACTCTAAGATAATTGTAAAAGAATGCATATATATATATATATATATATATATATATATATATATGTGATACATGTACACACTTACTTTAAAATACAAGAACTGGGCAGAAGGTTGGGGCCTTGTCCCCCCGACAGAAAACCTCTCTTTGTGGAAAACCATGACAGTCAACAAAGTCATAGAACTGGAGGAATGTCTGTTCTTACATTCTGGGATGCTAGGTAGGAAGCAATATTCCCCACATTTTCAATTTCACATTTAATGATGGCAAAAATGCTATTCCTATAATATCATTTATAATTTTCAGAATGTATAGAGTGGCTGTGGGATTTATGCTTGCTCATCCTTATGAATCTACGCAAGTTATGTCAAGTTACTGTTGGACTGAAATTTGCAGAATGGAAAAGTAGTTTTGGAGTTCCTCAAAATATCTCTAAGTAAAACGTGGGATGTTTTTCAAAAATTTCACATAAAGTATTACATTTGGTATTTATTCATCAAATGTGTGTTAATGTGTATATTCTTCATCACATGACATAATTTTAGAATGAAATCCCTCTGAGGCTTTCACTGGAGTTTGGAGTATATATTTAAAAGCACAATACCAAAATTTTAATGAACTTCATACAGAGATTAGAATTTGCTCCTTTGTACATTTATCTAAAATTTGGATAAAACTGACTAATATTAATTTGGCAATTATTGAATTGTTGTAAGGCACTTTCACATACATTATCTAATTTTATAGTGACCATGTAATATCCCTATTTTACAGATGAGAAGGTTAAGGAACATTACTTAGACTCTTCTGTCAGATAGGTGTATTAAGCCTATATTCTAAAACTAGCTTTCCTGTCACTAAGCTTCTTGCTGACTCAATGCCACTTTGTTTTTTGTTTTTTTTTTTGCGGCACCGGGGATTGAACTCACAGCCTTGCACCTGCCAGAGCAGGCGCTTAAGCCACTGAGCCAAACTCCCGGCCCTGGCTTTTTGAGGCAGGGTCGCACTATGTAGCTCAGGTCGGCCTTGCGCTGGCGTTGTAGCCCAAGCCGGCCTCGAACTCACAACGCTCCGCCTACCTCAGCCTCCCGAGTGCTGGGATTAAAGGCGTGCGCCACCACGCCCGGCTTCAATGCCACTTTGAATAGTGATATTCAGAACCCTTTGATAGTAGAGAAAATGTGAGGATAAAATTTTACTTTCCTTGATTGAAGTGTGGCACTAGAAAAGGAGTCCAGAGAGATGATAATGATAAGCAAAAATTGATAAAAGTATGTATAAAGTTGGATTCTAGATAAAGATATTGCAGAGACTTAAGTCTCTGCAAGAGGACCAATTAGGCTTGACATAAAGAAGAAGGAAGATGTAAATATGGGTACTTAAAAATATCTGAGATCAGGCCAGGTGTGGTGGTGTGTAGCTGTAATCCTAGCACTCAGGAGACTGAGGCGGGAGGATCACAGTGAGTCTGAGGCATGCTTGGCTACATACTCAGTTCAAGGCCAGCCTGGAAGACATAGTGAGACCCTGTCTCAAAAACAATCTTAGATCTTCTGTTTAAAATAATTAAGGATGTTAATGGCTAGGTTGGGTCACCAAGTAACAATGGAGTTTATTCAAAGAAGTAACTATTAATCTAGACTACTAGTGGCAATGACTAGGTCTGTGAACATTATAGGCGTCAAATAAGGTGGAAATATTTATTGTGACATCTTCTCATGGTAAACTTTTATAGCATTTTATTTTAAACTGTGAAGTCAAAGTCTATCAGAATTTTATATGGTTTTGTTCTTTTAGGAACATGGTTGCTTTTCAAAACGTAGTCAATGGCCAGCCTTTTGCAAACTGATGGGGTAATGGAAGCAACCAAGAAGCTTTTGGAAGAGGAAACATAGAATGCATTATCTTTAAGTGAGCAGAAGCCAATTAACATCTAATATTTTATATTGTTATATTCTTGTTTATTATTTTCTTTTCCTACTCATTTACTTTTTATCGTAATTGAAATTTTTTTCCTTTTTATTTTAGTCTGTTAATTAAGCAAACATAAGGTGGGAAAAGTAAGGAAGAATTGTGATCATGGTTTTATTTTGTTTCAATATTTTACAGTGAATGTTGTTCTCTTTCACGTAGAGGTGTTCTGTTAACTGTTGCAGCATCATGTGTATCTGTGGAATCTCAGTACTGGAATGTCATTTTTTTTTCTAACTAAATATCAGCAATTCTTCTATGTACTCTTCTGGTCTATGTTCTACACTTTTCTGTCTCTCTGTGTCACAAAGTAATTATTCAGGCATATATGGAAGAAATATATATTTTAAGGTCAATGATTTTTCCCAGAAAAATTTTCAGTTTGGGCTCTAGAATTTCCCATTGTTGTTCTTTTTTGTGATTATTATACGCTATTTTTCTGTCTAATGATTCACTCATATATGATGACAATAGAGCATTTACAGTTTATATTATTTCAGCACATACCTGGCTTCTCACATTTAGTTCTTTTTAGCCTGATTACAATTTATTAGCAAACCAATGAACAAATAAATAAATATATATATTTATATATATGTGTGTAAATATATATATATATGCACTCATATATATATTATTCATTATTTATTTTGATTTTTTGAGATAAGCTTTTACTATGTAGTTCAGGGTGGTCTTTAACTCACTATATAGCCAAGACTGGCCTCAAATGTGCAGTGATTGTCCTGCCTCTGCCTGCCAAGTAGTGGAATTACGGGCATTGTAATACCATGCCTGAATGTCTCTATATGTTTTGCACTAAGATCCCATGGCTAGTGTTCTAATTTGTCTTTCCTGGATGGAGAAACAAAACATATTTATACAAGATAGCTTTGCATTCTGAAGTATATACGTCTTCATAGAATGAGTAGATTAGTTTTAGTTCTTATCTCTGTGGAAAAGAGAATAATCTTACTTATCTTTTAAAAGGTTATCAGTGTTTTGTTAGGCTCAGAGGACAAATTTAACATTATTTGCCATATTTAGTACTTTTAGCAAAGGGGAGAAATTTCTTTATATATTCACTGATATTCTTCAACCTCTCTTCATTATATTCACCATGGTCCAGGGAATTGCTAGGTCTTCTCTAAGATTATGGTTGGTCCTGAGAAAAATATTTGCCTGTGCTGGAGAGGTACTTGAAGTGCTTAGAGTTTTATAGCACACAGTTCTTTCTGTCTAATGTTTACCAGAGTTGAATTTAATTTAAATAATAAATTGTATTTTTCAGATCACTGTCATCAATTTGCAAACTGATCTATCTGCTGCTACACATTGTGATGTCATTTCTGGGGATAAAATTGATGGTAACTGCACAGGAATTAAAGTCTATGTTTCTGATGATGGCACAGCTCATTCTTCCATTAGTCACTCAGCTGAAGACCCCTTTATTGCCATTCATGCTGAGTCAAAGTTATAGAACTAAAATAAAATGTCTACAGACAGAATCATAACCATGTACGTATCTGTTTTTCTATGTATATTAATGTTAGAATGCACTAACTTTTAGTACTCCTATAAATAATCAAATTGATTACCTGTAGTAGGTCAAAAACAAAGAAAAAGTCCCATGTAATTAGGTAAATATGATAGAACTTTAGCCAAAGTGTTATATTTTAAGAGAGTCACCTGAATCTATTTGTCAAAGAAATTTCTAAGAATTCAGAAAGGTACCTTGACAAATACATTGCTGTAATTAACACTGCCCAATATATCTCTAATTGATATGTGTGATAAGTTTCCCATGAACTGGTTAATGAAGATTCCTATACAATGATAGTTAATTTGTATTGCTTTCACAATATGAGTTTGAAATTAATATGATTAAAATAGAATCTTATAGAATTATAAATTTTTAGTTATACTGACCTCACATGATCTTTTCTCATTCTTTTTCTATGGTTTTAGCTTGCTATTGTATGACATTTTGTTCTTTCTGTCATGTGAGTTTGTTTAGGACTTTCAACACTACACTTTCCACATTTTTTCCTAGTCCTATAGGTATTCATTCTCCTCCAGCTTGACTTTAAATATACATTCTCTTACAGCTTCACCTACATCTTATTACTCTGTTTTTCATGCTTAAAAGTAAATATACAAGCCATAAATTGAAAACTCTCCATTAGTTTCACATATACATTCATCTGTCTCTGCTATGCAGCAGATTCCCTGAACTCTGGTTGCAGCTTCATTCCACTGTTACTTGTGTTGCAATTTGTTCTCTGCATGAATCTCATCAAAAAAATTTATAACAAAAAAGAAATTGAACTAACTGCTTCATTAGTGATATATTAGCATCAAGAGAAAATAGGGTTAGCATTCATGATGACCCAGATTCCCAATCCTCAGGAAAGCTACCCAGAGTAGATGGAGTCTCACTTTCATGCATCCCATATTCTCCACAAGAGAGAGAACATGGAACTGAATATGCCTTAGTTTTCACATTTCAGGAATTACTGGATTCAATTTTATTCTTGAGAACTACAGCTGAGATGGTTTGTTTCAATGCCATCAGTGAACTGTCCTGTAATTGTCTCTAGAATTTTCTTACTTTCTTTACCATGAAAAATAATGTGTACCCCATTCCATAAAAGGTCTTACTTTAAACTTTTTTGATTGCTACTATAGCATTAGTAACACTACCATCTTTGGTCAACAAAATAATCTGCTCAGATTGCATATGCTGTAGTGCTACAACTGAAATAAACCTTGCTTTGGTTGGACGTGGTTTGTCTCTTAAGTGTTCTCTGTTGCAGTCTTGGCTCCCATAGTTTTGTTGTGAGACATAGTGAGACATTTAAGAGATAGTGCCTCTACTGGGAGGTTGTTAGGTCATAGGAAATGTTGCCCTCAACAGAGGGGAAACAAGCTCTCATGGGACTTTGGTTGTATTCTGAGAAAGTGAGTTGTAAGAGACCAAGGCTGAACCCTGAGTTCCTCTCTGTCTTCCTCTATCACCATGTGATACCTCTCACATGAGCTCCCATCATAATGTCATCCACCATGAAGTCTTGATCAGAAGCCAAACGAATGATAGCACACAAGCTTGAACTTTCAGTGTTTAAAGTGAGACTAAATAAACATATTTTCTTTATAAATAACCCAACCTTAGTTACTTTGTTATATTAATGAAAATTGGGTTAAGGTATCAACCCATAGAGTTTATTGTGAGTGCGACTTTTCCAATTGCTCTCTTTTCTAGTAAACACCTATGTTTTCATTACAGTTTACACATTTTTAACCACAGTCATAGTTAATTTCTCCAGTTTCTTTTATCAACATTTCATTGAATTTGCTTTTGCTGTGCTCATCGATGGCCAGTGTTGTGGCACACACCAGTAATCCCAGCACTTGGGACTCTGGGGTAGGATGATCAAGGTGATTTAGAGGCCAGGCTGGGCTACATATGAGTTCAAGACTGGCCTGAACTGCATAGTAAGACCCTGTCCTCCCCAATATTCAAATGGTCAGCCTTTTTCTTCTCCTGCCTTGCTGTGACTGCTATGATAATACTCTTTCCTATTTCCTTATGTCTCACTCAAAGCACCTCAGTTTATTTTTGTCAAGTCATTTTCCTCTGATTTATATAAGACTTCATTTCTGTATAAATTTCTTTCCTCTATTCAGTTGATTGCCTTCAATTGCTCAATTGTGCAATATTAAACACCCATATCTGTATGGACACTTATGTCTCTCAAGCAGATGATATTTTGGATTTCAGCTTCACATTCCAGTTGATGCTTTTTTTCCTGACATCAATATTTCACAGATATACTTCATATACAGAAATGAACCAACCATTTTTTCTTGCATACACATTTTATTGCCATCTTTTCATAGCTTACTAAAAACGTGTGGTACTGCCTTGGTTTTCTTCACTTTCTTTTGACAACTCTTCCTATTTTCTCCCATAAAATTTCGTATGGCTTATTTTAATGTATTGAAAACATTTCTTGATTTCTCATACTACTTTTATATCCTAGGCTACCATTTTATGCAGGCTACCATCTCTTGGCTGCTTTCCAAAACAGCCATCAAGCAACCCTACTACTGCTGGTTTACTTGTTCAGTTTATTTTACTGTGTTCTCAAATTTACACTGATAAAATTTAAATCAAATTACAAACTGACATACTTAAACTCTCACAATTTAATTTTATCTGTAATATAATTCTGGAACTGCATGTTATCAGGCATGAGCATAGTTCTCCACTCAACTCCTTTGCTTCACATACCTTCAGCTCTTCTGGATTTTCTTCATTTTAAAAATACCTCATGCTACTTTTTGTCCTTTTTTGAGATACGGTCTCACTATGCAGTTTAGGCTATCCTTGAACTCACTTTGTAGCCCAGGCTGGTTTTGAACTTGCAACGATCCCCCTGCTTCTGCCTCCCAAATGCTGGGACTACAGGCATGCACTACCACACCAGGTTTCATGCTACTTTTTTATCTTGAGGATTTTTAAAATGTATTCGTACCATTCTTTTTGGAATGTTTTAACTCAGTTCTTAGCAGGTCTGGCTTTTGTCTTTTACAAACACTGTTTAACTCTTACTCAATCACCGTCTATTCATCTTTATAATCCAGAAATGCGAATCTGCTATAGGAATCACTCCACTTCTCCTATACCTCCCAGGACTGATCATTCATAAACTCCTTGGATTTCATCTTCAAAGTATTTCTTGATAATGCACTTTTTGATTTTTCCTGCTTTTGGCTCTCATCTTTTCATTAAATGACCAACATTTTTAAAAATATTATTTGCATCAATATGGGGAAAGGCCAAAAACTATGAATTCAAAACCAGACTTTCAAGGGTTACTCACAGGATGAAAATAACATGATTTTATAGACAGAATACCCCACAAAATCTACTAAGGTAACTTTTAGAATTAATAGTCAAGTCAAGTAATGTAGTAAGATACAACATCACTTATAAAAATATATTATATATGTTAACAATTAATCCACCAAGACAGAAATCAGAAAAAAAAGCATTAATAATAGAACCAAGAAAAGTTAAATGCTTACCTAACTACAGAAGTAAAAGACTTCTACAACAAAAACTACAGCACTCTGTAAAATGAAGTTGAAGAGGACATTAGAAAGTGGAACAATATCCCCAGTTCGTGGATAGGTAGAACAAATGTAATCAAAATGGCCATACTTCCTAAATTCATCTGCAGGTTTAATGCTATCCCATGCAAATTCCCAATAGCATTCTTGACAGAACTGGAAAAAAACAATCCTAAAATTCATATGAAGCTAGAAGAGACCCAGAATAGTAAAAGTAAACCTGAGTGATAATAGCAAAGCAGGAAGGATCATAATTTCTGACCTGAAGTTACATTACAAAGCTACTGTGGTAAAAAAAAATAGCATGATGCAGACACAAAAACAGACATGAGGATCAATGAAACAGAACAGAGACTGCACAAGTAAACCTGAGCACATTCAAGTATTTGATCGTTGACAAAGGGGCCAAAAACATATATGGGAAGAAAGACCCTTTAGTAAGTGAGTGTTGAAAAACTGGCTATTCATGCAAAGAAGTTTGAGTCTAGACTCATATTTCTCAGCACATACTAAATTAAAATCAAAGTGGATGAAAAACTAAATTTTAGAAAGAAACAACCTTCTGGAAAACAAGTAAGTAAAACTTTAGAAGTCATAGTCATAAGTAGGCAGGGACATTTTGAAAAGAACCTACGAAGGAAATAGTATAGAGAATTAAAAAATGTATGCATATCAAATTTTTGAAAACATTCTGTACAGGAAACAAAACATAGTGAAAGACGAGCTACTCAATGGGAAAAAATTTGCCAGCTATTCATCAGACAAAGACTAATATCTAGCATACATAAAGCACTAAAATAATTAGATGTCCTAAAATAAGAGACCAAATAAAGATGGGCAAGTGAAATGGATACTTAACGGAAGTACAGATGGCCAATGAATACATAAAGAAATGCTCAGAATCACTGTCCATTAGAGAAATATAAATTAATATAATATCTATACTTCATCTTACCTAAGAAAGAATAGCCATTAGTAAGAAGTCAAATAATAAATGCTGTAGGTAAAAAGGAATTCTACTACACATTGATGAGAATGTAAACTGGTAAAATTATTATGGAAATCACTGTGGAGATTGCTCAAAAG
The DNA here is from genome assembly GCA_004363535.1 of Dasyprocta punctata. Classification (NCBI taxonomy): domain Eukaryota; kingdom Metazoa; phylum Chordata; class Mammalia; order Rodentia; family Dasyproctidae; genus Dasyprocta; species Dasyprocta punctata. The sequence continues at coordinate 8,591 of RJWM01012871.1, read as the reverse complement.
CTGACCCAGCTATTTCCCTTCTAGATATCTTTCCCAAAGTGATAAAGATAACATTACAGTGATAAATGCATGTTCATGTTCACAGCAGCAAATTTTATAGTAGTAAATCCCTGAAGGGAACTATATGTTCATCAACAGATAAATGGATAAAGAAAACGTGTTTGCACACAATGGAGTACTACTCTGCCATAAAGAAAGAGAAATTTGTGTCTTATTTAGGAAAACAGATGCACCTTGTAGCCATAATGTTATGAAATAAGTCAGACACAGAAGCTTAAATATCATGTGCTTTCTCTCATATGAGAAAGTAGAAATAAAGAACATACTAGGTAGGTAGTGGGAAATAGGGAGACAGATCTTTCTTAAAGAGGAAGAAGATCAAGACATGGAGGAAGGGAAGAGGTTTCTGGAGATGAAAAAAGATATTAAGGTGTATTACATACCTGTGCCAACTTTCCACAAGTAATGTGAACATTGTGCATTGCAATGTGTATAAAAAGTGGGAGGAGATCAAGAGATGAGTGGAGAGAAGAGGGAGGGAAGGTAAAGGGGACGAGAAAAAGAATTAAGATATATGTACTTGTAACATCTTCCCCCAAGCAATGTAAACATCATGTACTAGAAATATGTACTAATTAAGAAAATGATATGGAAAAGAGAAATTTGTAGCACACTGATTATTCCAATTTCAGTGTTCAACAAGAATAGCACAAGGCATTGATTGTAGCTCTTATATGTGTACATCCCAAGTAACAATTGCAAGAAGAAGGGAACAGGGCATTTTATAAGCTATTTATTGCTCTAATGGTATCTGTAAGGCACAATGTTGAACTAATTAAAATCTAAAATTAACCAGGTAAAGAGACTAACATCTGAGGGATATATCAATGGAGTTTGACCTCTGAAGCCAGTTTTTCCAGTTTTTAAAATTTACATGTTTGTGAGAGTTAATGCAAAGAAAAAAAGTAAGGAGGGGCATTAGAAAGGTAATCAGACTTTCTGGTTCTGTAAATCTAAACATACATTCAGCAGTCAATGTCTTAACCATCTAGGTAAGACAAATGACTGCAGAAGGGTGAAAGGAGAAACAGGTAGAAGGCAAGGACCACGCCAAAAATATGCCGTTATATAAAGACACATATTCAACTAAAGGAATCTTTAAGGACATTGATTCCTGTGACAGAGAGACAGAGGTGGGGGGGAGAATGACTTAATAAATTTTCTTGATCATATAAACCAAAGATTTTAGAACATTTGAATTCTGTTTAATGAACATATGAAAGTAAATTCTTCAGTTATTTGAAAGTAACCAGAAAAACTTGAGGCTCACTGCTAGTTTGGATGTCCCCTTTTTTCCTGTTTTCCTTGCCCTTGCATATTAAAAACAACAACAAAAAATAAATATGAAGAAAAACATACTAGATGTAACAGATGTGGCTTATAATTGCTACAGGAAATAAAAAGATATAGAAATCATTTACAAGCTCAAATGAAAACAATGATTGTAAAACACAGAAATACATGTGATATATTAAAGACCTTTAAAGATATTTCACAACAAGTTAAATTCATAGTGTGTTTATTGTTTTTGTCATTGAAAACATAAATTCTGAAAAAAGAGTATACCTCAGAGTCACCCGTATACTCTGTTTTTACATAGAAATGTCTTTTGAAAGGAGGTACTTATAAACAACATTGGTTACTTGATTTAAAAAGTGATATTTATTACTTCCTTGTAATTTTATAAATTTGCCAAATTTACTTCTCACTAGTTAAATAGGAAAAAATATCTCACTAGTTAAACTTCTCACTAGTTAAATAGGAAAAAATATCTGTTACTGCCTGAATTAAATGAGAAGGCATTTATAATAGCCAAAACACTATTTCTACCTAAATTCACACTTCCTCATTTCTTCAGTAAACCTATTTTTGCTATACTTAATACAAAGGACTAGTAAAAATATAATTCAATGGGAAAAAGAAAACCTCAAGACAATCAGATTTGAGCAGAAAGTAATATTGTAATGTTGTTTGAAATCTTGCTGTATTTAGCATGGGCCATCACCTTATAGCCAGTTTGTAACAGGGACTTCAGTGTGATCTTTACTAAAAGCACTGACACTTTACTTGTGCCTGTTGATGTCCAATGGGTAACTGAAACCATGAAAGTATCTTGGGGTCACTGCCTTACTATTACATTTATCTCCATGGCTACTTTAATCTCTGGATGAGATTTCTGCTCAGATTGGCACATGAACATTTCGTCATCTGAGGAATGCCCATCCCCAAGTGTTCTACATCACTCTCCTTCTCTGCTTTGGTTTACATCTACACGTCCCCTTAAAGGCTCATGCACCGTAGGGAGTGACTAGATCACAGGTGTGTGATACCGGATCATGGGTGTGGTGTGACACTAAATTAACCCACTGATTGGTTTAGTACAGTTCTGGGTGTGAATGATGGATTTGCTGAAGAGAGAAGACATCCTGGGTATGGGTGACACCAATCAATCGACTTGTAACCTGAATGGTGTAAAATGGGAAAGAAGAAGGACATCTCAATGCTTCCTGCCTGCCATGCCAGGAACCCCTTCTCCCCTGCTGTGCTGCCCAGCCTTGCAACCTGCTGACTATGGACTGAAAACTCTACAAACTGTGAGCCCAAATAGAACTTTCCTCCTTTAACTCATAGTTGTTGGGTACTTTGTTCATGCAATGCCTTTTAAGTCTGAGGGCACAAGGTAAGAGTAACTATTATGTTCAAGATGTGCATAGACAACATAACCAACAGATCATCAACAATCAGCTTTGATAGCATTCCATTCCACACAACTGGAATGGCATCTAGAAGTCTCCAGTCACAGGCCTAAACTGTAAGGAGGATCCAATCATTGTTTTACAATATTTTTTTGCGGCAGGGGGATACCGGGGATCAAACTGACAACCTCGTGCTTGCCAGGTGGGTGCTTATGCTGCTGAGCTAAACTCCAGACCCATACAATTTTTTTTATAACTTGTTCTCTCTATCAGTCATTCCTTCTCTGCAGCTTTTCCCAAGTCCAGGAGTAGTGAGGTTACAAGTGCTGAACCTCCCTGGCGTCAGTAAGACTGCAGAGAACCAGACCTGAGATAACCTGAGACCACAGTTTGCGTAAGATTTCTCACTGTGCATCCTTTGCGCCCTCTTTGTTTTTGTCGTACTTCTATAAAACTCTAGAGCTATTTGTCAGTACCCTGAAGACAGATCAAAGAATGTTAGACTCCTGTTCTTCTCACTGTGGCCAGTTGGAGATGTTTCTTTCTTATTCACTGACACTCTCCTTTCTACTAATTGTATTATCATTTTTATTAACCCAGCAAGTGGCTATATCTGATCTTTTGTGACCAATATAGTTAGGTACCTGGCCTAGGACTCAGATTATAAACTGACAGAGAGTTGCTGTCTTGAGTTCATGCAGTTTCTAATTCAGTTTTAAGTCATAGGATATGCAGGAATATCTCTTTAAAACTTCATCCTCAGTTATCTAATCCTGCTTCAAAACACCCTACTTTCCAGTACACACATATAAATTATTTTACTGGAAATTTACTTGTTTCATTCAATCACTCAAATATATTTATTGGGTTAGCAAAAGATACAGCCACTTGTAATAATGTTTAAATAAGTTATTGCGGGAATGCTGAAATATATGTTACAAGCCAGTACTGTGATCACTGTTAGTATTTAATAACTTACCTTATTCTACCTGTACCAAAAATCTCTATAATGATGCTGCTGTAGATAGTAAAAGCAACAATTATTTCAAAATTACTAATAAAATTGCTATCAGAAGCTGAGAGAAAAAATTAGGGAAGATGTTTGGTGAAGCACAATTACCAAGAGACTGCACACATTCTTTGACACAATACTTCTGGTTGGAATTTGGCATTCAGATGATCTCTCAATGAGAAACAACCCACAAAATTAACATTTTCTATGTTTAGTGCCTTGTGATGATATGCTATGGTTTTACATGTTATTCATTTATTATTCAGTATAAAATTCTATATTGAAACTAAAGGCAAATATTAAAACTCTCCTACAGAAGATTGTTTTTTAAAATGCAGTGAGATGTAAAAACAAGGACCACTGTTTCTAACGCTATATTTTATAAGAATTAAATGTAATTTTAGGAGTTGTGCACAAGGCTATTGTAGGCATTTGTATTCTATCAATGCTAGTGTTTTCTGTAATGTAATTTGGTCAGGGCATTTCTTTTTCTCACTTTTTGTTTGGTAAATGTTACTTGCTAATGATTTGTTATACCTATGCAGATAGACAGATGAAACACATTTTATCTTATTGTAAAGAAAATTTAAATCTTTAGCGATGAAAAATATGGTGCAAATCAATTATTTGAAATAAACAAATTAGGACAATATTAATGAAACATGTTTAATTATTTCTGTTACTCTAAGGGCAGTTTTATAAGGGAAAAATTAAATAAGTCTGACACTTTTTGGTGGTTCTGTCATTTAGTAGGAATTAATCAATGGTTTTCTATACTCTCAAAGAGGTTTCATTTATTCTCCTCTTAATCCAAAATCTATAAAATAATTAATTTGAAATATATATGAAAAGAGGACCCATGTAGTATTTGTTACTTTCATTGTCTCCTTAAAATGAATTAAAGTTATTTGGTTGTTGATAAAATTGGACATGAAAGATGCTTGAAAATAATTGAAAGCAATCTGAAGTTTAGTTTCAATTTTCCTTTATGTATTCTTGTAGGTGTTTACTTGTATTATTCATATAATTTTATAATTTAGAATACTGCCAAAAATTTAACAAGTTTTCTGTCGAAAATTCCTTGAAATGTTTCAAAGTTTATATAGTCTTCCAATTCATTATACATTTTTAAACTCATTTGCTTTTGCAAAGTATCAAATAAGTAAACTAAAAGTAAATAATTTTTGAAAATAATTTAACTTTTAGATAATCTAATTAGAGAAGTAAACATTTTAATTTTTAAATTTTTGAGAATGGCAGAGTAAAAGTGCTTCTACTCCAAACATTTCTTTAATGAAAATGAGCAATAACAAGAAGAAAAAATCTATAGAAAATGAATAATTCTTTGTCTAATAAACTATGAAATTTCCAGTCCAATTAATAACTTATAAGGATCAACATAGAAATACCAAAATAATGGATTTAGACTAATATATAGAAGAAACAACACAAAAATATTTTGTGGTAAGTACAAGGTTTTTTGAAGTTTTGATTTCCTAAACAATGACTTAAAAATAACTTCTTACTTTAACAGCAATGTACTTAGCTGTGAAATCACTTGACTGCTCACAAATTCTGTACCATAGTGTAAGTGCAAGAAAAGCCACAAAAAAAATCCATTGTTTTCAGAAGAAGTCAGCAAATATTTTAAAAATGGCAAGGAATATGTTTCATGATCAGTTTGATTATTATTGAACAAAGTCTTTCCAGTGTTGTAAAGAGTAAACAAAGCAGTTAGTTGCTATTTTTATTGGCACAAGTCCCAGGAGAAAGACTACAAAGAACTAGTCTCCTTGTCTAGTACATTTCTGGAAAAGTGAACTATTCTTTCATAGAAGAAAAAGAGCTTTCCTCTGAAATGTCCTCTGCAGGGTGTCCCTGGGAAATGATTACTTGTAGTTAACAGCATTCAGGATCTGTAAGACATGACAAATGTCTTATAAATTACAATAGGCAGATACTTTATAATAGAGATATTTTATGACTTGAATGCTCTTTGTGTGAAGTATCCTCATGAAGCTTATTTAGAGATCTATTTTGCAGATCCAGATACAAATGGCTGATGTAGGAAGATGGAGGGAGACTAGGAAGCTGATGCTGAAATCTCAGATCTTTCTCTGCTTTGTCTGAATCTCTTGCTTGACTCTACTCTTGAAATTATTTGTACTGAATGACTTTGGAATGAAATGAATATGTGTCTAACTTGACAATATAATTCTGTAAGTTATCTCAAGGGAAATAAAGTACATTTTCACACCACCAAGAAAGCCTGTAACATAAGAAGCTAGAAAATGAGTCATATATGTGTCTTTTGCTCCTTCTGTAAAAATACTGAGAAATAGGAAAAATATTTAAAGAAATTTAATATTAAAGCAGATACAGTATATTTGCTTCAAGAAGTACTCTGAGATAATATATACAAAAGACCGCTGTTCTAGCCTCTAAGCCAAACTCCAACATATATACAAAAAGCTTTCATTGGATAAAAAGTCATACTCATAAGAATGGGTAATGATCACAATGGGAAACTGCAGATAGACAATGCTAAGTAATTATGAAAGAAGAAAAGGAAGACCAAAAAAAAAAATAGATAAAAATCCATGACAGTACAAAATCAAGTGTATTCCTAAAATCTGGAATATTAATTGGCAAAAACAATTTTTAAAAAGATAGATTATAATAACACTAAAGCTATAGGGTATACAAATCTAACAAAAATGTAGATGATAATGTACATACAATTATAGAATTTTTGAAGACATAAAAATAATTAAAACATATTCTGTGAATGAGTCTGAAAAATAAGATGTAATAACTCGAACAAAAATTCACTACAAAAGTTGGAATCCAAGATTGAAGAGTCTGTCAGAAAATTCAGCAAAAATACAATAAATAGAATTTAAAATAGGGATTTTACAATTAGAGAGTTAGTGAAAAATGTCAATGTTTAAACCAAAATGATAGAGTTGGAGATAATAGTTTTTGTATACAAAAAATACACAACAATTAGACAACTATCTATAATAATAATAATAATAATAATAATAAGAGCTCTAAAAGGACTCTCAGGTCCAGTTAAAAAGTTAAAAGAATCAGTCGAGAAAACTAGAGAATAAGTACAAAAAAGACTGTAGGAGACGGACAGAACTGACATATTTGGAAATTGTTTGCAAAGAAGGTGAGGACCAGCATATGGCAGGTGCTACACATTCCTATGCAGAGGACAGCAACAACTTTAGCCAGTGAGATAAACAATAGATATTATTGCCAAAAACTTTCCAGAGACAGAGGCACTAGTAAACCTCATCACATGAAAAAGTCAAATTAGTTTGTTGTGGTTCACTATGATTTGTCTGACCAGAACCCATGTTGGAGCTTGGTCCCCAATGTGGCAGTGTTAGGAAGTGGTACCTTTGAGAGGCATCAGGGTGTTTAAAATGGATTAGTTTTCATAAGAGTGAATTCATATTTTCATGGGACTGTATTGGTTATTGTGAGAGGGGTTTGTTATAAAGCTTGGCCTCTCCTCTCATTCTTTGTAAGGACTCTATCCTTATATTTATTCACACATTGTGAAGTCAAGACTCTCACGATGCTCCATACTTTAATGTTTGGACAGTCCAGCCACCACAATCATGAGTCAAATAAACCTCTGTTATTTTATTTATGCGTTACTTCAAGTGTTCTGCTGTAGCAACTCAAAATGAAGTAAGAGAATATAGAACAGAAATAAAATTGCTATCTACCATATTAGGTACAATATGGTAAATTATGGTAATGAGAGAAATAAATTCTGGAGGCACAATATTCAATACAAAGAATGTAGTCAGTAATAATCTGTTTTATATTTTAAATTAGTTTAGAGTGTAACTATGAAGTATTCGCATCAAATACACACAAACACATAACCTATGTGCAGTGATGGATATGTTAATCAATTTGATAGTAAAAATTATTTTACAATGCAAACATATATCATAACATTACATTGTACATCTTGAATATGTATCATTCTAGAGTCTAATAATATTTCAATAAATCTGAAAAACCACAAAACTAAAGTGATTGTTGAATACAGTATTAGAAAAAATACAGTGGAATAAATTATGAGTTGAAGATATGAATAATTAAAATGCTAATAGCAATTCATACTGCAATAGTTCTCAAAACTGAAGAAGCCCTATTCTAAAAACTTTTGTGGCAAAAGTATAGCATTAATGTGGTGGATCAAAATAAGTTCAGCATTGTAGTGCTAGTGTAAGACAGAGGGTAGATGCTCAATTCACATCCAACTACTCAACATATTTGATACGTTGCTGAGGAACTTTACTTAAAATTTGAAATTCATTTCATCTTCTATCATTAAGGATAATAGTTTTCACTTAAATTCATTCCAAGCAATAAAGAGAGACTTGATACATAGAAAGCTCTGAATTAAAGTTAGCTGCTATTAGAAAACTTACTAACTTTAGAAACTTGAGCAGAATACAACAATAGCTTTACAATTCTGAGGGAAATGACTTTCAATTTAGAATTTTGTGTTTAGCAAAATTATCAACCATAATTTGTGAAAGAAAATAGACATTGCCATATGCAAAAACCTAAAACCAAACCAAACCAAACTCTCGTATACCCATTCTCCCCTAAATAGTGAAGAAAATCAACAAAGAAGAAAGAAACACTAAATTTCCTGAGAAAATCCAACAGAGAACAAAGGAAATGGAAGTTCTCAACACAATGACAGTCTCAGGACAATAGGGTTCCAGAGACTACAGACAGCCTAGTAAATAGTGGATCAGGATGACGGTGGACTTGGTGAAAAA